>ML277495.1:24174-80344 GCA_005239495.1 Nicotiana undulata
GTTTTGCTATATCCATTTAGACTAAAGCTTACGCATAATTGGTTTTTATTTAAATAGAGAATAATTAGGGAGAAAAAGATTTGCTTTGAGGATTGGAGCATTTCAAAAGAAATAAAATTACCACCTTTTTCCAATAAAGAAAGAAATCTTCAAAAGTTCTCTTCAAAATTACCACCTTTTTCCAAAATATATATATATATATTGTTGAACCTCCTTGATTCAATTTGGTACAGTGTATAATAAATAATTAGTTTTTATTTCAAACAAAAAAATTCTAGGAGAGAAAATTGGCTCGAGGTACGTAACATCTTTGTAAAAGAGGAATTTCAATATTGTGAAAGCAATTTCACACCTCAAGATACATATCCACGTTAAGAGTCCCAATGTCTTTGCCTCGTCAATGGAACTATTTCCACGTCGATTTCCTCTAATTGAGCAGGAAATTCGGATCTGAATATAAGAAAAATGAAGTTTTGGATTTTCATTAGAAGTAGCAAATGTGCTGATTGAGCTGATTTTGGGCAGGTCAAAATCGGGTGAGCCAACAAATGGACGGGTCATTTACTTGGGCTGAAATGCGTTAGTCCAAGATGAGCTAAAATTTGGGTTATAGCCCGTCCGCCCAACTCTTGTTGACTCTTCGACCACCGACTTTGCTGCTCCTTGGGCTATCTCAACAAACGATGACTTGAGAACTCTTCCTTTAGTACTATCTTGGTTTAAATATTCTAAAGGCAGATTTTGACCCATATAGACAGGTTGATTAGTCTAACCTTCACATTGTCTATCCAAATAAAAAGGAGCTAAACAATTGTCTCTTTGTCAGTTGTCATTAGCAGAACTCCATATATAAACATTATAAAATTCGTTCTGACTTTTCCGATGATGTTTGAGACTAATTAGCATAACTGTCACGCACATGTACAAAAACTCTTCGGAATAGATTGGTGCGGCATGTTGGCTTTGCCAAATAACATTCACATTTCGTCGATGCAATTGGTGACAACATCGTAGTGATATTTTTCAATAGATATTTGGTCTTTGTGACAAATGATAAAGCCATTTTTAAGGCATATGTAGTAGCTAAGATCACAACTCAACTTTGATTAGACCAACCAAATGTTATAAGTGGTTAATTAGACGTGAGCATTTGAGATCAATAAGTGAATTTGACTTTTTAACTTTCAAACATATTGATGACAAAAAGGTAAAGAGAAAAGCATAAATTGTTTTGCATGTTTGAGTGTATACCGAAGGAATGTTAATTTGGTAACAAAATTGTAAGAGATAATTGAGCCAAATGTAACTTGTAGGTGACCCCACCAAGTCTAATAAATCCTAAATTATCATAGTTAAAAGTATTTCTGTCTAATTTGTTAAATAGTACTCCTATATTGTTGCATCTTAGATGGAGTGACTAAATATTGGGTTGATATTGTGAGCTATGTCAGTTTTGTTAGTTGAGAAGTTAGTTAGCCGGTTATAGTTGTGGGATCCAGTAGTTAAGTAGTTAGAGTTAAGTTAATACACAGTTGAGTTAGTGTGCAATTGTATATAAAGTTGTACTCCTCTATTACAGAGAATCAGAATTCATTTCACTGCAAATCCTCTCTTCTCTCTTAAGCTCAATCTCTCTACTTTCAAACCTAATTCCAAATTGCTTGGATGATTCTGGAAATTGAGCTCAGATTCATCAAGCTCACATGGTATCAGAGCAGTGAAGAGCTGTAATTCCGCAAATTTAGTTCTATTTGGCTGAAATTCCATCGTTGTCTTCCCCGCGAAGCTATGGCGGATGATTGTCAATGGCGGCCGAAAAAATCGCTCACACGCATCCTTTGTTCATTCATCCCTCAAACACTCCTAGTTCGATTTTGATTCCTGTAAAGCTCACATGATTAGAAAATTACGGACTGTGGCATCGCTCAATGTGAATTGCTTTGCAAGTTAAGATGAAGCTAGGGTTCGTGCTTGGGACATGCAAGAAGAATTCGTTCAGATCTTAATTGCATGAGGACTAGGAAACACGTAATGCAATCGTGTTTTCCTAGATCATGAACAATGTCTCCAGATTTACTTAGCGACATTGTCTACGCATCTAATACACATTTGGTATGGGGGGATTTGAGAGAGAGGTTCGACAAGGTGAATCGTGTGAGAATATTTCAGTTACATAGGAAAATATCTACCATTTCGCAGGGAACAGATTCAGTTTCTGCATATTTCACTAGATTAACGGAATAGTGGGTTGAGTATGATGCAATGGTGCATATTCCTAATTCAAAGAAGTATGTTGAACACCTGCAGCAGCAAAGGCTAATGTAGTTTTTAAGTGGTCTCAATGAAACATATGATCAAGCAAGACGTCAGATCCTAATGACACTTGTGGAGCCAACATTGAACCAAGTTTATGCACTGATCATAGAGGACGAGAGTCAGAATTATAATGCACATCCAGTCTTGCCAAACAGTGGAGATCCTGTTGCTATGAACAGGTAGAGGGAAAATGACTGTACAGAATAACAGGGGACGGTACAAAGGAAATAAGCCATTTGTGAAATGTGATTACTGCAACAAACCTGGCACTCTAAGAAAAATTGCTACAAGCTAGTTGTATATCCAATTGATTTCAAAAATAAGAAACCATATGTGGCTAACATGATAACTGGTGGCTTAGATATTGACAAATCAGTAGATAAGGATGGGGGAATAAGTAGTTGTGGTGGATTAAAGGTAGGACCATACTTCATTGAGGATCAATATAGACAGATTTTGAGCATGCTAAACAAGAAGATTCCAGAACATCAGGTTGACATGGAAGGTATTGCAACCTCCTTAATGGTTAGTTTTACTTGTAAAGAATGGATAATTGATTCTGGAGCTACGCATCACATAGTTGGTGAGCTAGATATGTTAAAGACTAAGAATAAAGTAAAAAGTGTGACAGTGATCATGTACATTTGCCTACATGAGAAAAGTCTAATATAACACATATTGGAGATGCTGTTATATGTGATGAGTTGAAGCTGGAAGATGTTTTATTTGTACCTGAGTTTAAGTTCAACCTAATCTCAGTATCCAAGCTAACTAGGTAGCTACGTTGTTCAGTGAATTTCTTCCCTGACTTCTGTTTATTTCAGAATCTTTATAATGGCAAGGTGAGGGGGATTGGTAGAGAAAGAGGTGGTATGTACATATTGAAGAAAAAATTCAAAAGAGATTTGAAAAAGTTATTTACCTCGAAAATGGTATTAACAATTAAATGTGATTTATTCCGATACTAGTTAATAATCAAGAAATAATAAGTGTAAGTACGAAGAATGTGATAGCCAAACCAATGTTGTCAAAGGACTGGGGGCCTCGAGGTCAGTCTCTAGTAATAAATTATGAACAATAAATGAAGAACAATGAATGAAGAACAATAAAGTTGATGAATAATGTAGAGCATGTTAAACGAGAAAAACAGAGTAGAATGTTCTATTTCAGTGAATTCTCTCTTTTACAAATGATTGGGGTCCCATTTATATAGGAGGGAAAAACCCTAATATGGTATATTTCTAATTATGACAAAGAATACTATTAGTACAGCTGTATAACGGCTTAGTACGGAGTTGTACTATTTCTTACAGATCTTATCTGTCCTAACCACGTGTCATTGGGAATGTTTTGCTTTTTCTTGACTGTCATCGATTTTGCACTGCCTCGAGGTAGGCCGCGTCGGACCTTAGATGCACTCTCTCGAGGTATATGTTCCGAGATCAACTCGAACTTTACTTCGAACCCTTCGAGCTCGGTCTTGGCTCAACAGAGACCTCAAAATCGGACTCCTCCGATTTTGACCGTATACAGATAGTCCCCGCATTTCTTAGAATGAAATGATTTGAATTCTTTATCCCTCGATATCCCCATCATGACGTCGGCAACGTGAGTTCAGCGATTGGTGTGACGGAAAGGGTTGTGCAGAGGTCATGTCTGCACAGTTCTCGAAAAACCTATAAATCGATGATAGCTATTGGCCGCCCTTTTAACTTCTCCAACACGCTTAGATGACTCCTATAAATACCCTAATCCTTCACTTTTTATACTTGTACTCTACAACATCTTCAAATCCTCACTAACTTTTCTCTGCATTCATTCTTCCTTTGTGTTCATATCTTAACAAGTGTCTTCTTCATATTCTGAAATTTCACAACAAACATGGAAAAAACTTCTAAGACAGTTCCCCAAAAAGAGAAAGCCCCTTCATCATCACGGTCGTCTAAGAGCAAAACGGTAGTACCTCCTCGTGTTGAGGAATGTACTTGTGAAACATCTTTTGATTTCAAGGTCAAAAAATCTTCCTCGTTTGCGAGACGATGTGAACCCATGTCTTGATATATCAGTCTGATAACCGAAACCGAAAAAGTGAAGGTTGATTGCCGTTAGGGGATGTGGTACAAGTGGATATCCCTTCACCTGAAGATGGCATGACCACTCACAAATCTGGTTTCCTTATCGTATACACATACCCATTAACCTTAGGTCCCGTAGAACCCTCTTTGCCACCAATAGATCCAGTGATCATCGATTTTTGTAGACAATATCGAGTGACGCTCGGTCAAATGTATCCCTCCTTCTGGCGAATCATTTACCTAATCAGGTATTTTTCGAACATGGTCGAGGGGATTCCTTTCACCCTCGACCATCTGATTAGACTGTATAGCCTCCGTCTCTATCGAGTTGGCTTGAATAAACTACAACGTCGATCTTCGAAGTCTTTCTTTGCTAGCATCGACGAATATAAGGACCGAGGGTGGATGAGATGCTTCGTTCGAGTCAGGACCTATGACATGATTCCTGCTGAGAAGATGCCATTCCCCGAGGAATGGAATATGAACCGTAAGTGTCGACTCATCGAACATGCTTTGTTAATCTAATGTGTTTTCTTCCTTTTGAACTAACTCCCTTCTGATGATGCATCCATCGAGTGGTACCCCAGTGCAGTCAGGGACCTCCCGGGTTGGATTCGACAACTAGATTCCACCTCCACATATGCTGAGTGCGTCTGGCGCGACTTGGATAGAGGCCGGTGGGAGGCCAAAAACCATGGTGAGTTTTTATTACTGTTGTATTTGAATTCCTTAGTGAGAATATCTCTTGGTGGCACACTTAACCTTTTGTGCTTATGTAGGCCTTGGAGAAGCCGTTTCAATGAGGCTGCCCCCACCTGGAGAAGTAGATACCCCAAAACCCGCCAAGGATAAGAAGAGGAAAAAGGAGACGCCGGCGGAGTCCCCGAAGCCAAAAAAGGCCAAAGCTCGAACGTCTAAGGCCGACACAATGGCTTTAAAATCGGAAGCTGCCAAGAGCCTTCGTGCCGAGGACGAGGAGGATGATCGTTGCCCGTTAGTGATCGAAGGAAGAGGAAGCACTGATGCTTCCGAGGGCGCCGAGCCGAAGACTGCTGCACCAAAGACTACCGATGCAGTCGAACCTCGAGTTGAGGAGGTTCGTGAAGGGAGCTCGGGAAAAGTCCTCGAGTCGACTGAAAACTAGGGCATGACTTGTGCTGAAAAGTACTCGGTAGAAGAGCTTGAAGAAACCAACATCGAAGCTCATCGAAGGAAGGATAAAGCCCTGATTGATCCACCCGGGGTGATCGACGTGGGTGACTCCCCTCAAGGCCCATCCTTTTTTGAAGGGCAGATACGTGATGCTCAGGATATGAAGACTCCTGAAGCGGGGGCATCCCTCGGAGAGAATGATATCTTCGAAGAGTGCCTTGCCGGGCTTGGGGAGGGCCCCGACCTCGATGCCTCGTTTATCTTCGAAGAGGCCGATAAGCTTCGAAAGCAGGTATACTTTTTCCTTTAAGAACTATGTCTGGGATTTGATTTGTGCCTTTCTAGCTTCCTTTCTTTGTGACAAGGCTGTGATGCTCTATGATCAGGCTTTCTCCAAATCTCGGGTCGAGCTTGCCCTATGTGAAGATGATCTTAGGAGGCTCATGCGGGAACACGATGACCTCAAGGCCCTCTATGTCAGAAAAGAGGGGGAACTTAACGACCTCCTAGCCCATTCGGAGAAGGAGTCTCGAGAGCGGGCCGATTTCATCGAGCAGGTAACATAGCCTTTGCAGGCTTATTTTACACTTACTCATTTTAGTGTTTTAATGTCTCACTTCAATTCTTGCAGCGCAAGCAGAAGGATGACCTGGTGGGGCAACTCCGAGAGGAGCTAAGGGTCAAAGATATTGAGGCCCTCGGGTTAAATCAGCATATGGATGAGGTAGCCTCCGAGAAGGACACTCTTCGAGAGAAACTAACCTTGTCTGAGCACCAACTTCAAGGTGCAAAGGGAGAAAGCCGTAAATATAAGGATCTTCATGCTGAATCGGTTGCTGAGTTATCCAAAATCAAGTCCGAAGTTGATGCACTCATGTCCTCGTATTGGACTGATGTTGCTGCTGCAAATGCTCGGGCTAAGAAGGTATTTGTTGAATCCGAGCTCAGGCTAACTCGTGCCCTTGACCATGCTCGATTGGAGTCTCGAAGGCAGGCTCTCAAGGAGATACACGCCAAAGGTTTCGATCTTTCTATCGAGATCGAGAAAGTGAAGGCCTTAGAAGAAAAATCGGATGCACTGCTCACTCCCGATGAGGATTCCGTTAGTGGCTCGGAGAGTGGTGAAGACGAAGACGAAGTCCCCGAGGGGGAAGAGGCCGCCGATTATCAGGTTGTCGAGGGTCAAGCCGTCGGGAGTGCGGCTCCTGGGGGAACTTCCTCCGATCGAGTGAACCCATCGGAAGAATGGGCTTATTTTATTTTCCTTTTTTGAGTAAGGGCTCCATGTGGGAGATTTCTAAATATATTTTTGTGAACACCATATATATAAAAGGATCTTTTTGTTTCATCTTCGTTCTTCGTTAATTCATGTCTTTCCTTTACTTTTGAATTGAGATTTGATGCTTGTTGACGATCAGCCCGATGTGTTGGACTTGGAATATACAACCCTTAGGTTTTTGTGCTTTTATTTATGAGCGATAATAGATGACCACTTAGGGTCCGATCTACGAGCTAAGCTTTAGCTCAGGACTCTCGAGTCTGAACTAGGTAAAGGTCTCGGGCATGGTGTGCTCCGGCCTTTAAGTTTAAGTACTAGCCCTTAGGATTTATAACATCGGCCCTTAGGATCTTTTAAGTTGGCCCTTAGGCTCTTACATATTGGCCCTTAGGCTCTTTTTAGATTGGTTCAATTCGACCTCTGAAATGGCTACAACTTTCACCCTTTCTGGCTAAAAGACTTTTACAAATCTTGTTATGCCTTGGCATGTTTTTATATTCGTCCGACTTTTCGACGGTTCGATTGATAGGGACCTCGATTACAAGTCGATGTGTGACGATAATTGAGTACCTCGTGAGGTTCTCTCGAAGGCTTATTTTTCGAAGCTTTCACATTGTTCGGAGCTGATATTATCGAAGCCCCTTTGCTTATGCCAAGGGTAGCTTTATTTAACCGGTTTTTTTGAAGTATTTGAAGGCCTTTAGTTTTATGGCGGAAGTCAGACGTCTCTGAGTCGCATTATTTTTGTCGTAGCCGTTTCATATGACCATAGTCTTTATATTTGGCCGTAGCTTTTAGTCCCTAAGTGAGATGGCCTCGGCCTTAATATTGAGGGTATGACTTTTTAAGGGTCTTATAAGTTCGAGTATATATCCTTGACCTTAAGTGGGGGGGATGCCTTTTGTTAAGGTCTTATAAGTTCGGATATGCCTCATTGAGGTCTTATAAGTTCAAGTATGCCTCATTGAGGTCTTATAAGCTTGAGTTTGGATCATTGAGGTCTTATAAGTTCGATTTTGCCTCATTGAGGTCTTATGAGTTTGAGTTTTTGATGACTCGATATGTTGACTGTCGAAGACAGTCCCCAAGTGTTCGGGTGTATTTGGCCCTTGATCCGTTTAATGAAAATAGTAGACTTCTTTAGGCACAAAGTGTTTTGATATAATAAGAATGCTTCTTCGAATAATTGATACATGCGTACATGTTATTTCCATCGGGGGATCGACAATTCTACTTGGACATGATTCATTTGACCGTTTGGCCTATTACAACGTTATCCTATCGAGGCCCTCTTTGGAATAACTTGTTTTCTTCGAAAAAGTTACCTCCGAGGGTGATGCCCCCCAGTATTCGAGGTTGATAGGAAAAGAATCCTTCAATACTTGTTGAGTTTTCCTTAGGTAGCATATAGGTGTTGCCTCGTTAAAAACCTTGCCGATAAAACCCATTTGGGATAAAACCTGATCTAAGGGAAAAAGAGTGCAACGTATGCTTTAAAACCCAAGGTCTTCGAGTCGAAGGGTGCTTCGATATCTCCA
Organism: Nicotiana undulata; assembly: GCA_005239495.1. Classification (NCBI taxonomy): domain Eukaryota; kingdom Viridiplantae; phylum Streptophyta; class Magnoliopsida; order Solanales; family Solanaceae; genus Nicotiana; species Nicotiana undulata. The sequence goes on from ML277495.1 coordinate 32,535, forward strand.
ATCGAACAACTGCAAAAAGGTTAGTATGAAATATAAATGAAAAAGGAGAAGGTTATACCTTAGCAATAATAGCGTTTGAGTAGTGATATATTCCAATTGTTTGGTAGTTGCTCACCTTCCATAGTGCTAAGCTTGTAGGATCCTTTTCTTACTACCCGAGGACGCGGTACGATCCTTCCCAACTAGGGCATAACTTCTCTTCATTTGGGTTTCGAGTGTTGAGGGTGACTTTCCTTAGAACCAAGTCCCCGACTCCGAAGTATCGAAGGTTTGTTCTTCTATTGTAGTACCTTTCGATCCTTTATTTTTGAGCGGCCATTTAAACTAGTGCGCCTCACGCCTTTCATCTAGTAGCTCGAGGAAGGTGTTCATGGCCTCGTTGTTTGAGTCCTCGGTGTCATGCTGAAATTTGATGCTCGGTTCCCCGACCTCGACTGGTATCAATGCCTCGGACCCATATACCAAAGAGAACGGGGTCTCCCCTGTGCTCGACTTCAAAGTTGTTCGATATGCCCATAGTACTTAGGGAAACACTTCTCTCCACTTCCCCTTCGCATTCTCTAACCTCTTCTTTAAGTTCTTAATGGTAGTTTTATTTGTGGACTCAGCTTGACCATTTGCACTTGGGTGATAAGGCGTTGATAGGATCCTTTTGATTTTATGATCCCCGAGGAAGTTTGTCACCTTGCTGCCGATAAACTGCTTCCCATTATCACATGTAATCTCGGAGGGGATCCCGAATCGACATATGATGTGGTCCCATATGAAGTCGATGACTTCTTTTTCTCTTATATTCTCGAATGCCTGTGCTTCTACCCATTTTGAGAAGTAGTCAGTCATAAATAAGATAAATCTAGCTTTACCTGGCGCCGTTGGTAGGAGGCCGACGATATCCATCCCCCATTTCATGAATGGCCACAGGGATAGGACCGAGTGTAATTTTTCACCGGATTGATGAATCATCGGTGCAAATCTTTGGCATTTGTCACATCTTCGAACAAATTCTTTGGTGTCCTTTTCCATGCTATCCCAGTAGTAACCTGCTCTGATTACCTTTCGAACTAAGGAATCGGCACCAGAGTGGTTTCCACAAGCGCCTTCGTGGATTTCTCACAGCACATAATCGGTGTTCCCCGGTCCCAAGCATACTTCTAGTGGTCCGTCGAAGTTACTTCTATACAATGTTCCATTCTCGTCGAGCAAAAATTGGGCTACTTTTTCTCGAAGGGCCCTCGGTTTATTTGGGTCTGTGGGGAGCTTCCCATGTTTCAAGTAGTCTATGTACTTGTTTCTCCAATTCCATGTCAGACTTGTCGAGTTGATTTCTGCGTGGCCTTCTTTGATCACTGACTTTTATAGTTGTACGACAGTCCCCGAGACTATGTCATCTTCTTCAACAGAAGAACCCAAGTTCGCGAGTGCATAGGCCTCACTATTCTGTTCTCGAGGTACGTGGACCAGGGTCCACTCTTTGAAGCGATGCAATGTCACTTGGAGCTTGTCTAAGTATCTTTGCATCCTATCTTCTCGAACCTTGAAGCTTCCATTTACTTGGTTAACCACCAAAAGAGAGTCACATTTTGCCTCGATGACTTCTTTGTCTAGTTTGAGACCTGCAATCATGGCCTCATACTCGGCCTAATTGTTAGTCAATTTCGAAGTTTTTATGGATTGTCAAATTATGCCACCCGTAGGTGGTTTTAGAACTATACCGAGCCCGGACCCTTTCGCGTTTGAGGCACTGTCAGTGAAAAGGTTCCATACCCTCGATGATGTGCCCGTTTTTAAAAAGAGTTCTTTCTCTACTTCGGGTACGAGGGCAGGCGTAAAATCGGCCACGAAGTATGCCAAAATTTGAGACTTGATAGTCGTTCGAGGTCGATATTCGATATCATATCCTCCAAGTTTGATGGCCCATTTGGCCAATCGGCCCGATAATTCAGGCTTATGCAAGATGTTTCGAAGTGGATATGTAGTTAACACACATATATGATGACATTGAAAGTATGGTTTCAACTTCCTAGATGCACTTACTAATACAAGAGCTAATTTTTCTAAGTGTGGATACCTGGTTTCAGCATCCCCTAGGGTTCGACTTACGTAATAAACAGGGAATTGCGTACCTTGTTCTTCTCAAACCAACACACCACTTACCGCTACTTCGGACACGGCCAAATACAGGTATAATATTTCATCCTCCTTCGGGGTATGGAGCAGAGGTGGGCTTGAGAGATACCTCTTTAATTCCTCCAAGGCTTGTTGGCATTATGGAGTCCATGCAAAGTTGTTCCTCTTCTTGAGTAGGGAGAAGAAATGATGACTCTGTTATGATGACCTCGAGATGAACCGACTTAAGGCTGTTATCCGCCCGGTCAGCCGCTGCACTGCTTTCACATTGTTCACCACGGTGATCTCCTCGATGGATTTGATTTTATCGGGGTTTATCTTGATCCCCCTGTTCGAAACCATGAAGCCCAAATATTTGCTTGATCCGACCCCGAAAGCGCATTTCTAGGGATTGAGCTTCATGTTGTACCTTCTTAGGATATCAAACATTGCCTGCAAATGAGTCAAATGGTCCTCTGCACGCAGGTACTTAACTAACATGTCATAAATATAAACTTCCATAGATTGACCTATTTGATGTTCGAACATCTTATTAACTAGGCGTTGATATGTAGCTCCTGCATATTTTAGCCCGAAGGGCATTACATTATAGCAATATGTACCATACTTCGTGATAAACAAAGTCTTTTCCTGGTCCTCCGGGTTCATTTGAATTTGATTGTACCCATAGTAGGCGTCGAGAAAAGTTAGGATCTCGTGGCCAGCCGTAACATCGATTAGACGGTCGATGTTGGCAGTGGGGAAGGAATCTTTAGGGCATGCTTTGTTCAAATCTTTGTAATCTACTCACATTCTAAGTTTATTTCCCTTTTTAGGGACTACTACTATGTTAGCTAGCCATTCGGGGTATTTACTTCCCTAATGGATCCTATTTTGAGAAGTTTGGTACCTCATCTTTGATGAGTGCATGCTTTACCTCGGATTGTGGTCTCCTTTTTTGCTTCACCGGTTTGAACCTGGGATCGACACTTAGCCGATGGGTGGTTATCTCTTGTGGGATTCCTGTCATATTTAAATGGGACCAAGTGAAGCAGGTAATGTTATCAATAAGAAATTGAATAAGTTTTTTCCTGAGTTCGGGGGTTAATCCCATTCCTAGGTATACCTTTTGTTCTAGAAGATGCTCGATCAATACAACCTGCTCGAGTTCTTCGACGGTAGACTTCGTTGCATCCGATTCCTCGGGGGCAACGAAGGCTCGAGGGGTGAGGAAGTCTTCTTCTTCATCCTCGACCACCTGTTCATCGATCACCTGTCCCTCGGGCTCAACCGAGGTTATGGGTTGTGATTGCTATTTAGCTACATGTTCGTCTTTTGACTTATCCAATGTGGATAACGTCAATACCGGTGCCAGGTCTTGCACTGCGAACATCTCCTTAGCCGCATGCTGCTCACCGTAGACTGTTTTCACACCATCCTTCGTAGGGAAATTCATTATTTGATGAAGAGTTGATGGCACCGCCCTCATGCTGTGAATCCATGGACTTCCAAGTAAGGCATTGTACCTCATGTCACATTCGATGACATAAAACTTGGTAGCTTGTATGGTTCCGACCACGTTGACTGGGAGGATGATTTGCCACTTTGTTGTTTCACTCGCCATGTTGAATCCATTCAGGACTCGAGAGGCGGGTATGATTTGGTCGAGCAACCTGAGCTGCTCTACAACCCTCGACCTAATTATATTAGTTGTACTACCTGATATACGAGCACACGTTTAACTTGAATTTTATTTAAAAGGATAGAAATTACCAGTGCATCATTATGAGGCTGAGATAAGGCCTTGATGTCTTCCTCGCTGAATGTAAGAGTATCTTCGGGAACGTAGTCCCGAGTCCGCTTTTCCCTTGTGATGGATACTTTTGTTAGTTTGAATATGGGTCCCTGTGGGACATCGAATCCTCATGTGTGCATCTCTCTCTCAAAAATGATTCTTGGCCTGGTAGCTGAGGAACTCTTGAAGGTGCCCTTCGTTGAACAATCGGGCTACCTCCTCTCGAAGCTGTCTGCAATCCTCTGTCCTATGGCCAGGACTGCCATGGTATTTGCACATTAAGTTGGGGTTCCTCTGAGAAGGGTCTGACTGTGTGGGATTGGGCCACCTAGTATCTCTAATCTTGCTGATGGACAATACGATGTCTAAGGCATCGATGTTGAAGTTATACTCGGACAATAGGGGTGCCTCCAATGGTCCAGAGTGCCTGTCAAACCCGGTTGTGCTCATGAGTCCCCTATAACATTGGCCTCAATCCGCTCTCCGATCATTTCGAGGTATGTTACGCCTCGAAGTATTTCTTCGATCTTCAATGTACGGCTGATACCTTTCCTTGTTTGGTCTTGGATCCCTTTCCGCATTTCTTGATTCCTTTGCTAGTAGCCTTCTTGGATATACTGAGCCCGAACGGGCTCCCAATTGGTCGTCCTCGACCCTAATTTTTGACTGGTACCTGTTGTGCACATCCGCCCAAGTTACGACGGGGTACTCGATCAACTTTTGCTTCAGCTGCTTCGAAGCTATTGAGCTTCATTCATTCAGTCATTGTGTGAAGGCTTGCACTCCCCGATCATCAGAGACAGGTGGTAATTCAATTTGCTCCATATGGAAACGGTATATGAACTCCCTTAGCGTTTCATTCTCTATTTGTTTGATTTTGAGCACATCGGACTTCCTCGTAGCAACTTTTATGGCACCAACATGTGCCTTTACAAATGAGTCTACCAACATGAAAAACGAATCTATTGAGTTCGGGGGGAGGTTATGATACCACATCATGGCCCCCTTGGATAGTGTTTCTCTAAATTTCTTCAACAAGACAGACTCGATTTCGTCATCTTTCAAGTCGTTCCCCTTTATACCACAAGTGTATGTTTTGATGTGCTCATTGGGGTTTGTAGTCCGTTTGTATTTTGGGATATCGGGCATCCGGAACTTCTTCAGAATGGGCTTCGGATCCGCATTCGATGGGAACGGTTTCTGTACAAATTTCTTCGAACCCATTCCTTTCAAAACCGGTGGTGCTTTCGGGAATCTGGTCGACCCTCGAGTTGTAGGTTTCTACTTTCTTGTCACTGTCCTCTATCTTCTTTTCCCCTGACTCGACCCTCTTGGTGAGTTCCTCGATCATCCTCATGATGACGGGGTCAGTTCCTGACCCATTATTGCTCGATCGTTGTGGCGCTGGCTCAACTCGAAGAGCTGTTTCTGGTCCTGCCATGCTTGGAGTCTTTTGTTGACTCTGTAGTTGAGCGATAGAAACTTGTTTTTCTTGCAACATTTCAAAGATTACTTGTAGGTTGACTTCATCTCGAGCATGTGTTCTTTGTGCGTCAGGGTGGTCCCCTCCGCGTATGCTCCTTTCAATATCAGTGCCCAAATCGACGTGCACATCAATGTGAGAAACAACATCGTCTAGGTGAGGAGCTGGTGCTAGGCGCGGCAGCAGAATTTAACTGCTGATTGCACTTTGCACATGCTGAAGAATTGAGGCCTTAATTCCATCGCTGTCAGCGGAAGAATGGCCGCGGAAGAGCAACCGCTGATAGCGGAATTTCAAACGTGGACGCGGACCAAACTTCAGAGAGTTGAATTATTTTGTTTCACAAGTCTGCGTTCGCTGCACTATTTCTCCCCCGCGTAATTGGCACCGCTGACCGCGGTATTCAGAGCGCGACAGTGGTTTTGTGCATGCTTAGCCAAAATTTTCCAGTATGTGTCCTGCACTGCATCAAACAATTCCTACACAAATCTCACAACCAGTTAGTTCAAAAGAGCTTAATCTAAGAAGAAAAATGAAAAAGAAAGAATAATCACTTGGGTTGACTCCCAAGAAGCGTCTGATTTAACGTCGCGGCACGACGCAGGTTACCATCATCAGTTTAATTTTATCAACACGTGTCTATCCTCAAACTTTCCCAAGTAGTGCTTCACACGATGTCCATTCACCCAGAAGATTTCACCATTTTTGTTCTTTAAGTCAAGGGCACCAAAAGGTGTTACAAGCACTACCTCAAAGGGACCACTCCATTTGAATTTTAGCTTGCCCGGAAAGAGACGCAATTCATGATGTTCTTGTGTTTTCATGGGAGCAAACTCATCATTGCTTTCCTTTGTTTCGTCTGCACTAGAAACTACATGAGTTGCACCAACGTGACCTCCATGAAGGAATTTTCCAGGAAAGAGCTGAACACTCAGTCCAAAGACAAAGACGAAGCGGGTTGGACTCTAGTGACTCATAAGAAACGAAGGCATCAAGAAGTTTTAAAGCTATCACTTCCTAAGCCAAGAGCAAAAATAAGTGATGTGGATAAGCTACAACAACCAAGAATTATCAAATCTTCTATTAGCAAGAAGATTAACGGTGCCCTATCGCCGAAGTTCCGAAAGCCCATCACATTGCATGAATGCTTTCCTGGAAAATTCCTTCATGGAGGTCATGTTGGTGCAACTCATGTAGTTTCTAGTTCAGACGAAACAAAGGAAAGCAATGATGAGTTTGCTCCCATGAAAACACAATAACATCATGATAACTGAAAAGTTGTCACATGATAACGGAAAGGCAACATATCACCCACTTTGTCGAGACTTGTAGCAATGCTGGAACGTGTGGTGACCTTTTGGTTAAACAAAAAAAATCTGCGTTCGCATCTTTCACTGTGCGTTCGCATAGTTATCTTTTCTGTACTTATGCGATTGTGATCTATCGCCCACGATCGCACAGTGTAAAAACTGGGCAGACTTCATTTTTCCAGTTTAGCTCCTTTTTGACTTGTTTTCACATGATTTCTTCACAATCATCTCTAAATCACTTGACACCTGAAATATACCAATAATCATCAATAAATGTCTTAATTTCTCACAAAGTTACACAAAAGATTAAGTATTAAGAGGAGATAACTTGGTAAAATACCAACTTATCAATATCAGACCATGGCACGAAGTTAGATTGCCAAGCTCGTGACTCAGGGACCGATCGAGATCAGCTAAGATCGAGGCTGGACGGGATAGAGATCGAGAAAGATAGAGGGAAGCCTTTTGAGCCAAATAACGGAAAGCAAGATATCCGCGATCAGGTGGTCATTCCACGCCCTTCGCTGAAACTCTTGTCGGTACTGGCCCTTTTGGAGATGTTCTAAGAGCCTGAGCTGTAGTAATAAGTTGCAGGCCTTGAAGTGTTTTTCTCCCCTTTGGCATTTATCTAAGGCTCGGTATATGTCTGAAATGATCATAGGAACAATGTTGAAGTTTTGCCCACCAATTCCCTCAATTAGTGTCTTGGTTACCATAGCCAAACTAGTATGGATTCTTTCTTTCTTCATTGGAAATACAATCAGGCTCAGCAAGCAAACCATGAAAACGAACACCCTACGGTGAATGTTTCCCAAGGATGTGATGGCGAATTCATCATAGAAGGTATGGTATGATTTGCTATGGCCGTATCTTTCATACAAGTAGTCTAAAGGGATGTATGATTCCTTCAGACACCCTAACTCTGCGTTCTTATTCAACCCCATCATCTTTGAGAAGCCCTTGCCGGTGCAGTTTTCATGCATTAGCAAACCTGGAGTTTCCCAAACTAGACCGGCCAATCCTCCTATTTCCTCTAACAATGGTGTTATTTCAATGTCCCCGAAGCAGAAGACATCCCTTTCACAATCCCAGAATAAGGTGACAGCCTCTATCATCGTGTTATTAGGCTGGATGTCTAGGAGGGACGGCAGATTATCCAGATATTTCTTGACGAGTGTTTTGTCGCTAGAATGCAGATCTTCCCACTAATTCAGAAATTTTGGATGGATGTTGGTGACCATGTCGAATCTGGGGACTTCGTGCCTCATATTTCTGCAAGGCAAACAGGATTAGACTCTGACCCCCACCAGACTCGTCCATTTAATATCAATGATTAGCATGTAAGCATTTAATTCTCCAAATAAATGCACAGAACGTGATGATGTCTGTTTGGGTTTATGGAAATCGGTGGACTTTGGACAAGGCTATCTTAAAGGCTATTGTGCGAACAACACGTTAGCCTGGCTAGGTTTGACCATGATGCATGCAACAATATAATGGAGTAAAGTTTCTATGGGGTTTTAGACCGATACCCTTGAGCGGACAACTCAAGGGGGAAAGGCACGGAATCGTCGACTGCACCGCTGATCGACTAGTTTTACCGCAAATAAGCCTTTCCGAATTTAGGGGATAATGATATAGGAAAGGCACAACCACTCATCAAGCGCTGCTATAGGATTTTGTTTGGCACGAGTGGAATATGAATGTTGGATCATGAATAATGCAATAAATAGTAAACATGTCGTCACGTATTTGCACGTTATGAAAGCAATAAATATAGCAGTTTATAATTTAAAACGATTACAAAGGAAGGAAACAAGAAATATATGTCAGTTACTTTTGAAGAAAATCAAACGCTTAAAGGAAATAAACAAGTAATTGCACATAGGAAGAGGTACAAATTCACAAAGCAATTTGAAATGGTAAAAGCCTGAAAAATCCCCAGCAGAGTCACCATGCTGTCGCGCCCCCTTTTTCCCCAACACTCCTTTCCGGGCCGGTTAAAAAGAGTTTATGACATTTGTTGGGACAACTCATTCCTTTTGGGAAAGGGGTTTGCATGTTTCGAAGAGTCGTCACCTAACGATTTTAAGGTGCGTTAGGGCACCTATTGGGGGTTCATTTACAACTAAGTCTGACAACCAGAGACAGGGTAAGGGCTTGAAATTATCCTAAGGGGAAGGTGTTAGGAACCCCTCAGGATCCACAAGTGTGGTTCTCGGCCAAATAGCATTTTGAATTTGTACAACTAGCAGGTAAACAATTAATGTCCAAATAGTAGGGGATGTTGAAATGTTCATAGCCTAAGCACACATATGTTACTAGTTTGAAAATATTTAATAACTAATAGGTTTTGAAAAGGATTATAGTCTAAACATGTCTATAAGGTAGGGGTATCCTAGGTTTTTTTATAATATGGATCACATCAGTGCAATACCCGGTATGACACTCCTCAAAGAGGGGCTACACGTGGTATTAGCGCACCGGTCATGTAAAGGTAATTATAGCGAGTGTTGGTCACGACCTCTATTGCATGTTGTTACCCGCCCCTTCCTATTAGTCCAGGAGAAGTTTAGGACTTCTATCCTATGAGGGAGGTTCTAGGCAGACCATCAGGTTTAAAGGTAAAATACTAAAGCGACATACAGAAAACAGATATGACTGCATATAAGGGGATAACATGTAAACAAGAAAGGGCTCAAGTACCTCCACAGATAAATACAAAGAATCAGCATGATTCAAACACAATTAAGGTCTGGGTTCATATCCTAAAGCATGGTATCTAAGTGATAATAAAAAATAGGCATATTTATTGCATTACTCGGAGAGGAAGTCTTAATCCATTTTTGCCTATTGATTTTAAGCATGCTGATAGTTAGACACTGCACATGTAAGAAGCGCATTCCAGTTTTAACAACCTTAATTACCTAAGGCTTTCCTAGGCGTGGCATGATACTCAATTGTTACCAGAATTATTAAAAAAACAGTATAGGAGTTGTTTTACCTAACTCATGCTATTCTAGGTTTGCAAGAGACACATGATTGTTTGCCAGTTATTTAAACATGGGAGGGATACTGTTTTATACCCTTTTCGTGCATCAATAGTTTAATTAGGTGTGATTGAGCGAGTGTGCATGATTTTAGATGCAGATTCCTAAAGCAGGATTTCTAAATGGTCAACATAGTTTCAAAATATGCAGGATTCTTAAACATGATTTCTAAATGCACAAAAATTACAGAGTTGTTAAGTAGGATCTATATAGCGACGATGTACATTAGTTGTCCTAGGAGCAAGATTTCTGAATGATAAATGTGTATACATGTCAATTGAGATGCTGAAACAGTAATCCTAAGAGCATGGTATCTAATGCAAATAACAGAATTTATGGTTTCATAGAGCATGCATGCATATAAGTAACAGTTTTTTATAGATGCTATTTATTAACTTAAGAGCAGGATTTTTAAGTGATCACCATAAGCACAGATGAACAGTAGACATGGGATCCTAGGAACATGATATCTAGTATGACATGGATGCACATATAATATAAAAGTCCTAAGGCATGATTTCTACCCATTGATAATTAGATAATATATAGCTACCCTCCCCGTTTCACTAGCCATCCCCAATTTGTTTACAATAAATTATTACAGACCATTGAGCATGAATTACATAATTGAAATAAGAAAATAAGAAGTTATTCTATAGAGAGCCTACAGATAGGCCCAAATCCTCCAGAACCTCATTGCCATATGGTGTTTCACAGCCTTTCTCATAATCCTGGCGTGTCAGAGTTCCCTAAGGACCTCAAGGGACCCTGGGCAGTGCTCCCACCCAAATTTCATAGCCATAGAAGAGTAAGTGCAGTGTGGAAGGGCCAGCCTTACTGTGTCAGAGTTCAGAGGGAGCTCAAGGGTCCCAAAGCAGTGCTCACACTAAAGGGGCAGAACTTAAGGGTCTAAGAGTAGAGTGAGAGTGCTTGACATAGTTTTGAAAAGTTTTAGTAGGAAAATGATTTGAGAAAGAGACTTGTCAAAATATAGTTGTAAAATTAACAGAGAGAGTCATTCAATAAAACAATTTTGAAAAAGGTAATTGACATGCTAAATACAGGACCAGGATAAGTCCAGGAACATCCAAAGAGCACAGAACCAGGACAGGCTCAGCAACACAAAGCCTCACACAGGGGAAATGGGATTGGGGACACATAATGCACAGAGTAGTGAACATGTAACAGGCAGAAGTAGACATAGGGTCAGAATCAGAAGCTCTGAAGGGTTCATGGGATTGGGATACAGCATAGTATAAGATTATACTAGGCATAACAACATCAAAACAACTTAAAGTAGTGTCAGTAGAGGCATTCCCTAACTAAACAACCAGTACACACGTATAGAAATAGGAGAATCATATTGAGACAGGTTATGGGAACATGCTGAACATAAAAACCTAGGACATAACTTAGCATACTAAATGAAGCAATAGGGACACGAGTTTAATTGCATGTTGAACAACAAAACAGTAGATAGAAGCATATTAGAAACACAATGAATTGAAACAACAAAAGAAACATATTGGTTTGGGAAACTTGAATTGAAATTAGAACATACCAGTGAAGAAGACAGTAAACACAAGAGTAGAGGATAGGAGAGCACAATAGTTAGCCTTGGCTTGCAGCCGGCTAACTTAGAACAGTATTGAGCAGCACAGAAAGAGAGCAGAGAGATTTCAGTTGTGAGAGAGAGCTATTGAACCAGTGTGTGTTCGTGTTTTAGACTGTTAATGGGAACAATATATATATATATATATATATATATATATATATATATATATATATATATATATATATATATATAGTTTGAAAACAGGTAGCAAATAAGGTAAGAATCAAAGTTAATCAGTAATTATGGGAATGTGTATCAATTAGTTTAAAATCGACATAGATACTCCCTTAATTGAAGGAGTTAAGTTCAAACGGTAGTAGGCGGATAATAAATAAGGAAAAATATCGTGTATGACTTGGAATATATCAAACAAGGAAATAATTTCAGCATAGTGAATATAGAACAAATAATTAGTCTAGGTTCAGAAAAATCTAATTAAGGAAAGGTTTGTAAGAATCGATTAACAGTAGAATCAATCACATAATAAGGCAAGAGAATAACTCATAGGTCAAGAATCAGTAAGGAGTATTACCATAGGAGATCAGTGAAGGACACCAATCCCTGGGAATCAGGGATTCGAATAAGAATAACACTAGCTAAGGAAATTAACACGAATTACACGGAATAAACAGATAATAGGCAAGGAGAATTGAAACCCTAATAAGCACAGTAGAGTAAAAATCTCATAAAATCAAGGATCGAACTAGAACATAGTGCTGACTTAGGGAAATTACCACAAATTTCTATACACAATGGAATAAACATAAGATAGGCATGGGGAGCAAACTCAGAAAGCATAACGGGGTAGAAATCACAAGAAACCCAGAACATACTCATGAATAACAAACATGCGAACAAACTAGATGAACAAGTAAGCATGGACAGTTCTCAGAGTCCAGGGTTAGGACCAAAATTAGAGTTTTCAACATAATGAATCAGATAAAAGGGGGAACTTGAATAAATCGTTAAAACACAGTAGAAATCATAGGATAACATTGAAAGTCAGAGGAAACCGTTTTTAAAAAGGGGTTATGAAACCCTAGTCTGAAGATGAAAAGTCACTTTGAAAAATCGGAAAGTCTTTCAAGGAAACAATAGAATAACTCGTAATATGCCCAGATCTATTACAAATCTAAGAAAAATCAGAGGCTAGTGATTAGGGTTTCATAGAGACAACCCAAAGAGAAAGAGAACCGGCTAAAGAACTACTGGTTCTAGCCAAAAATGAGAAAATCTTACTCGGATGGCCGTAGATGGCCGGAGAACGGCATGAAAGTCCATAGGTGGGAGTTGAACCGCTCCAGGTTCTCTTGAGGGCCTCAGGACAGTGTCAAACCGACATGGGAGGAGAGCCATAAGCTAGGAGTGGTGAGAACCCCATGGTTTCCGGCAAGGGAGGTGGCCGGAGAAGGGAGGTTGAGCTCAACGGAGGGGGAAGGCTCTAGAGAACCCCAGAGAGGGAGATAGNATTAATCAACGGCTCAGATTAGAGGGGTATTGGGTCGAGTGTCTTTAAGGTATTGGACCTAGTATTTTGGGCTAATTAAATGGGTTAGGGGTCAGATTTAATTAGGCTAGGATTTAAATAAAAAGTGGCTAATTATTAAATACCCAATTAAAATAGATAAATAATTTATAAAATAACTAATAATTATAAAAAATGAAATTAATGCTTGATAAGTCAACTTAAAATTATTACTTAGCATTTAAAAATACAAATAACTAATCATTGAGTAAAAATAACATAAAACATATAATTATGCTATAATTGCAAAGTCATTGCAAGTATAACCAAATAATGCCAATATGGCTAATTTGTGCAATAATTGAATCTTAATAGGATCCAAAATGATATGTTAAGCCAAGAAATATTTTTGAAATTATTTTTAATGCAATTTATGATTAATTATTGGAGATAAAAAAATTACTGGATAAATTAGAATAAATTAGTAAAAGGTTGGAAAATAATAGAAAAAAATATCAATTATTATAAAAACTGATTTTGAAGGTATATATGTAAGTTTTAAAAATAATTTGAGGAAAAATTGGGTATCAACAAGTAATAAAGAAGATGGAGCCTTGTGGCACAAAAGACTAGGCCATGCTTTAGTTAGTACCATGAAGAACATGAATCTGTTTCATAACAAATCTGTAGATGTAGCAGTGAATAATGATTGCTCTGTATGCCCACTAGCTAAGAAAAGTAGGCTATTATTTCCTATAAGTATGAGTAGAAGTGACAATCCTTTATCTCTTTTACATATGGATGTTTGGGGACCATATAGGTTTTCCACTTATGATAGAAAACATTTCTTCCTAACTGTTATGGATGATAATACGAGGTACACTTGGGTGCATTTACTTCAATTGAAAAGTGATGTTGTTGTAGTGTTGAAGAAATTTGTTGTCATGTTGCACTCCCAATTTCAGTCCAAAGTTAAAGTAGTTAGAACAGATAGTTCTTTAACAAACACATGCATGACTTGTTTGATGCTTATGGAATAGTTCACCAAAGCAGTTGTGTATATATTACACAACATAATAGAGTAGTGGAGAGAAAACACAGACACATTCTAGATACAACTAAGGCATTGAAGTTTCAAGCAAATGTTCCTACAAAGTTCTGGGGTGAATGCATCAAAACAGTTGTGCATGTGATAAACAAACTGCTTACTGAGTTGTTGAATGGGAAAACTACATATGAGCTCCTTCATAATAAGTAACCCTCATTGTCTCACCTTAGGATATTTGGGAGTCTTTGTTATGCCACTAATTTAGTTGAGGAAGACAAATTTGCAACCAAGAGCAAAAGCATTTGTATTCCTTGGTTATGCAGAAACACAAAAGGCTACATGCTAATGGATTTAGATACTAATTGTTTCTTTGTTTGCAGAGATGCTATTCTTAAGGAGAATATCTTTCCATTTGCCAAACATTGTTCCAGATCTCACAATGGAGAAGGACATACAAAAAATGTACATCCCATCTCAGGCCTGGAAGAATTTGAACCTCTATAGAACTCACATGGAAATATGCATCTGCAGTAAGAAGGAATTGCAAGCAGTGATTTGGAGGAGTCTATTGAGGGGAGTGGACTTGACAACAGTGCAAAGGGATTAACATTGGATAAATAAAGGAACTGGAGAAGCAAATGCTCATGATATGAAAGACTGAGGTAGCAAATGCAGATGAGGATGCAAATGCATATTACAATAATGCAGTAATAGAAAAAGCTAATGTGATGCACCAACAAGTAGCAATGCAGTCCCAGAACAACACCTAATGCAAGACAGTGGAGTGATTCCTCCAGCAGCTCTTGAACAAGAGTCAACTGAGGTCAGGAAATCAAAAAGAATTTCAAATGAACCTCTGTGGTTGCAGGACTATGTAACCACTACAAAAAATAGTTCCTCCTATCCGCTATCCAACTATCCATCCTATAGCAGGATGACTAGTAAATGTAGAAGTTTCTTGGCTGGAATCTCAGCACTAACAGAACCAAAAACCTTCAGTGAAGCATCTAAGGATAAAAGATGGATTGAAGCCATGAAAACTGAGATCAAGGCTTTATAGGACAATAAAACTGGGGATGTTGTTGACCAAAAGCATGAAAGCTATTAGTTCAAAATGCTTGTACAAGATAAAATACAAAGCAAGTGGTGAGGTAGAAGGTTAAAGGCCAGGTTGGTAGCCAAAGGCTATAGCCAAAGAGAAGTCCTAGACTATAATGAAACTTTTTTACCAATTGCCAAGATGGTAACTGTGAGATCTGTGATTGCTCTTGCTGCTTCTAGAGGCTGGAACATATTACAAATTTGACGTATACAATGCATTCTTGCAAGGTGATTTATATGAGGAATGGTATATGGAACTTCCTCAAGGTTTTAAGTGACATGGGAGACAAAGGTCTGTAGACTATTGAAATCAATATACGGGTTGAAACAAGCCTAACGACAGTGGAACGTTAAGAACAGTGATGCCTTAACAACTACAGGATATGTTTAGAGTTTTTATGACTATTCACTGTTCACTAAAAGAAAAGGAGATGACTTTGTAGCAATATTGATATATGTGGATGATTTACTAATAACTGGAAATAGTGAGGAGTTTATCAATGAGACCAAAGTTGTCCTTCATCAGAAGTTCAAGGTGAAGGATCTTAGTGATCTCAAATACTTTATGGGAATTAAAGTTATGAGATCCAAAGAAGGAATTCTATTGAATAAGAAGTAGTGTCTTCAACTAATCACTGATATGGGATTGAGTGGAGCTAAGCCAGTATCAACTCCCATAGATCTCAATCAGAAGTTCACATTTTTTGAGTTTGACAGACACACTAGGACCACAGGTGATGAAATCCCGACCGATGTAAGTGAATACCAAAGGTTGATCTATTTGACTATCACACGACTAGACATTGTGTTTGTAGTCCAAACTTTCAGTCAGTTCATGCAAGAGGCCAATAAAATCTCATTGGGATGCAGCTATGAGAGTAGTCAAATACCTCAAACATGAACAAGGCATGTGGATGTTTTTGAGCAGTGCAGGCGCAAATAGTTTGACATGTTTTTGCGATGCAGATTGTGCAAGTTGTCCAAACACATGAAGGTCAGTGATTGGTACTTAGTCAAGTTTGGAAACTGACTCATCTCTTGGAAGTCCAAGAAGCAGCATACAATGTCAAGAAGCTCTGCAGAAGTAGAGTATAGAAGCCTAGCAGTTGTTACAACAAAAGTTGGTTATTAGGATTGTTTGCTGAACTTGGAGTGACTATCAAGTGACATGTGGAAGTCTATTGTGATAGCAAGGTTACTCTACAAATTGCGGCCAATCCTATCTTCCACGAGCATACCATACATATTGAGATCGATTTTTATTTTGTGCCCGACAAGATCAAACAAGATGTACTTAGCACACAGTTTGTGGGAGCTAAAGATCAGCTAGCTGATCTTCTCACTAAAGGTCTTGGACAGTCTCAACATGAATTTCTACTAGGCAAGCTTGG
Source organism: Nicotiana undulata (assembly GCA_005239495.1). NCBI lineage: Eukaryota > Viridiplantae > Streptophyta > Magnoliopsida > Solanales > Solanaceae > Nicotiana > Nicotiana undulata. The sequence goes on from ML277495.1 coordinate 48,899, forward strand.
AGTGCTCAACATCTTGCACCCTCCAGCTTGAGGGGGAGTGTGAGTTATGTCAATTTTGTTAGTTGATAAGTTAATTAGTCGGTTATTGTTGTGGGACCTAGTAGTTAAGTAGTTAGAGTTAAGTTAATACATAGTTGAGTTAGTGAGTAATTTTATATAAAGTTGTACTCTTCTATTACAATGAATCAGAATTCATTTCACTGCAATTCCTCTCTTCTCTCTTAAGCTCGATCTCTCTACTTTCAAACCTAATTCCAAATTGCTTGGATGGTTGGAAATTGAGCTCTGATTCATCAAGCTCACAGATATGAACACAATTGCACTTTTTCTTCTTTTTGTTTCTTCAAAATATAATACTTTCTTTTCAAGCATTTCATCTTTACTTACACATATCTTAAAGAACATAAAGTAAAACAATTTTGACATTTGTTCAAGAAAAACTCTTTGAACTTCTTCGAGATTTTATAAACACCTTATTTATTTGCGTATTTGTTTAAATTTTGTTTGAAAAAAAGGTTTATCGTGGCAAGTGGCAATGACACACTATTTTCATTAAAACATTCCTTTTGTCACTCACAATTTTCTAATACAAAAATGAATACGTATTAACTACACGTTTTTACTATGCACAAATTTGTTTCTCTAAAAGATGTGATGATAGGCTATAATTACATATTTTAGTCGCTTATTACACTTTAGTTTACTTCACTTTAATTGAGTTGAGCTTTAATCGCTAGTGTTTAGCACTAATTGTATTTTTATGCCTTGTAGGAGTGATTCCGAGCTATATAGATGTTATGGAATGAATTTAAGTGATTTGGAGCTTTGAAGTCTGAGTAAAAACTCAAGTAATTAAGCCGGGATCGTGTTCGTGAGTCAAATTTGATAGTTAAGAACAAATGAAGACTCGAGTAGGCATATTGCACATTGTCTAGTAAAATGGACATAACTTTCTTCTCCAAACTCCAATTGGGCTATATAATATATATTTGGAAAGCTAACACAAAGAGCTACAACTTTTATGTTTTATAGTTTTTCAAATTCCAAACTTAACAGGGTGAAAAATGCGGTATAAACCAAGACAACGGACCTGACGCGAACTGGGGCAGCATACTAGGCCATATGCGCGACCACTAGCGCGACTGCACTAGTCCAGACCTGGAAAATCATCCTTTTTCGCGTAGGAGAAGGTATAATTGTTTGGTCCCGACCCTACTTGCTATATATACATGGGAGAATGTTTTTTTAGCAGATTGGACATATTTTGGGCATAGATTCGACCTAAGGAGGCAGAGACACAATAGGATCAAGGCGGATAATTCTTCTACGAGTTTTTCCTTCCTCTTCCTATTTTTCATTGTTGATTATGATTTTTAGTATTGTAATCTTACATACTATTATGAATAGTTAATTTGTTATCTAGGGTTTTGATAGAACCTTTTGTAGGATAAATTCTTCTTATATTTTTATATTATTGAGTTGTAGTATTTTCTCTATTTGTTCAACTAAGTTATTGTTGTAGTTGATTGAAGGGCCCTCAATTAGCTGTGTCTATTTGGTGTGTATCTGCTCGAGAGAGTGTGCATATTTAGGTAGTTGTTAAACAACATTACTCCTAAAGTATAGGAGAGATCCATAACCGAGGGTTTAAAGGTTGGGTTAGAGATAACGAAACCTTGGGTGCAATCTAAAGTGAGCTATATTAAAAGCAGCTAGCGTAGCTCGAGAGAGTGTGTATAGTAAATTTTCGTAAATACTCGAGAGAGATTTATGGTAACAAGAGTGCTCATGATTGATAGAGAGTACTTAGGCGAAATTATAGAAGACGTAGCGGGAAGGATTCCGACAATTGGGGAAATCATAGCTCTAGACCTCCTTAGTTTTGTCTCAAATTGTATCCTTGTTAGTTGATAATTTTACTGCTTTATAATAGTTGTTAGTTAATTAGTTAGAAATAAATATTATAATCTCTATAATTAGGAAATTGTTTGGACTTGTGTTTCTTAGCAATATTGAACAATTATAGCTAAGCCTTAGTTCTCTGTGGGATTCGACTCCAGACTTGTAAACCTGACTATATTTGCAATGACCGCTTAGTCCTTTTTATAAGGCATAGTTGGGCGTGATCAAATTTTGGCGCCGTTGCCGGAGAACTAACGGTGTAGCTGTAGGTGTACATATTGCTAGGTTTCAAGTTTGGACTTTTATTTTGTTTTATTTGATTTTGTTTTTGTATTTGATTTTTATTTTCTTTATTTGAGTTTTATTTTTTAATTTGAAAAACATGGCATCATGGAATCATTAGAGTTTTGATGTTGGTAATTCTAACTTTGATCCTCTTTATGCTTATTTTTGGAGGAAACCACTCGTGGCAAAATTTTCAAAACGTTACTGAGAGCGAGTTATGTGCACCAACTCATTCTTATGTGTGGAATGTGTGTGATATGTGTGGTGGTCAAGATGGTCACTTTCATGGTTGTGCTTATATCACTTATCTTCCCCCAACCCCTTACTTTGATGGTTCTTCTTTTTCTTGTGAAGTTAATAGGAACAAAGAACCCAGGTATGAGGACCTAAAAGAGATCAAGGATATGCTAAAGTGCCTTATGGAACAATATGATGAGATACAATTGCGGGTACAAAGGCAAGAGGCAACTATTCACAACTTGGAGGCTCAAGCGAATAAAGTAATTGAACCTTGTAAAGCGCAACAAGTTGGCATTGTGGATAGTAGCCGATATGAGTATGAATTGGCTACAGAAATTGCCATTATACTGGAGGATATAAAAAAATACGGGGATGAGCTAGAAGAGGAGGTCAGAGTAGAACAATAACAATCAATTGAACTAGATTTTGAGGATGTCGATGTTGAAGAAATGAGACTAGAGTCACCCAAGGGCTTTGAGGAAATAAATTTTGTTGACTCTAGTATCATTGATGTTGAGTATGTTGAAAGTATTGAAGTTCATGTATTTGAGCGCATTGGTCCACACTCCAAGCATTTTTCCACATTATGTTTGGATGATGATATGGAAATAGAGTCATCCGAACCAATTGAAGAGTCAAGGAATGAGGAACAAGGTGCATATATTCTGGAATTCTTCTTGCCAGAAAGTCAGGACTACATATCTCATCTAAAGGCCAAGGAGTGTAAAATAGTACAATGGTTTCTCGGGCCAATTAGATTTGTTCCACCACCTCTGGAGCACAACCGAAAACTTGAAGCCAAATTGGGGGTCCAATCATAGGTTCAAAGTGGAGGAAAAAAGTGATTCGCGTCGTGCCGCGACGTTAAATCAAGCGCTTGTTAGGAGGCAACCCAACTTTATTTTTATATTTGTTTGTAGCTTTTTTTTAATTGTATTATTCTTGTAGTGTCGATTTTTGATTTTTTAGGAGCATGAAATGCAAAGCCATTGGAAGGATGCTATATCAAACCAAATGGTTGGAATTAAGTGTGAGGTACCCGCACGAAGGACCAGGCCTGGGAGAAGTCTGAGTACCCTATGAGATGCTAGTGCTTCGGCCTTTGGCCTACCAGGGAGTTTCTTTTACCCTTTTGTATGTATGGGTGTGCATTGGGGACAATGCACAATTTTAAGTGTGGGGTGAGGAGATTTTCTGGGTGACTTTCTATGCTATTTTAGTTGTGTTAGTTTAATTGAATAATTTTTGTAAAAAAATTATAGAAAAGATTGGACTTTTTTTCCGACGATGGATCTATTAGACAATTTTCTTGAGGGATTTAAGTGTATAAAAAAAAGATTTTCTTTTGTTAGGTAGTGTAGCAATTCCCCCTTGGTTTCTCTTTGTGTCGCGGTTCTTTTCCAAGGATTTTGTTTGAACCGGGTGTAGTTAGTTCTTTTTTTAGGAAGAGAAGTCATTGTGTTGTGTTTTGAATTGAAGCAATATCTCTTGACTTTGTTATACCTTGAGAATAGTGAGTACTTTGGTTGTGACGCTTAGACTCAGTTTTAGACTCTTGTATAAGTACCTTAAATTGTATGATTTTAAATTTGCTTAACTGATTTGACTAGAGTGTCTATGAATCCAATCCTGAGTGAGTTATGTGCCATGCGTGTGTGAGGTTTGGGTGTTATTGTGTGCATTGTATTTGATGCCTAGAACTTGCCCTGTGTGTTTGCAAAGCGAAATAGTAGTTTGTTCAGTCTTGGAAGTGATATAGGCGTTTCTTTGTTGAGCCAGATATGTATATTTTACCCGCCTAATTGTTATGTATTGTAGTTAACCCCTTTGAGCCTGTAATCCTGTTTTTTTGGCAACCACATTACAAGCCTTACCCGTTTGTTTGAATTAACCATCTATTTGAACCCTCTAACCTCTCACGAGCACTTGAAGTGTTATGAACTATGTAAAATTTAAAGTGTGGGGTGGTTGGTTTGGCTTTTGAGTGGAACTAATGAAATACGGAGAAATGTGCACTATTTTGAAAAAGTAAGAGCCACTTTAAAAAAAAGGAAGAAAAAATAGTTGTATTGGTGTGAAAAAAAAATCTATATTCCTTGATAAATGGTGACTCTTGATGTAATTGTGCTTAAAGAAGTTGTAATATACATTAATGTGAAGGTGGAGTTTGGTTTGATATAAGTTTGAGGTTTGAATGCTAAAGTATATGTATTAAAGTGCTTAGGGAGGTGTAGTCACTCTTATATCTAAATGTATTCTACCCGTCCCGCAACCTACATTACAACCAAATAAAGTCATATTTGATCATAGACTGAATGAGCTCGATTAGTAGAGTAGTACACCACGGGCAAGCCTATGGTGCATCTTTTGTGGCACATGAATATTATTTCTGAGAGTGAGTGAATTCTTTCTATCTTGAGTTCCTAAGTGTTCTTAAATTTTATTGTGTGGAACTACTCTCTTTTGTTTTGTGAGGGCACTTGATTCATGAAGAAAAGGTAATCCTTGACCTCTATGTTAGAGTAAGTGGGTGAGTTATGAATAATGCATGGTACTTGTGAGTCAAATCTTGAGGTGAATATGTTACGCTTTTGTGCTTCATCTATTTTAAATATTCTTGGTGTGATGAGTTAGGAGAATTGCTTAAAAATGCCGTGTCTATATAAAGTGTAGTTTGATTGCTCGAGGACGAGAAATAGTTTAAGTGTGGGGTGTTGATGATAGGCTATAATTACGTATTTTAGTCGCTTATTACACTTTAGTTTACTGCACTTTAATCGCTAGTGTTTAACACTAACTGTATGTTTTATGCCTTGTAGGAGTAATTCCGAGCTATATAGATGTTATGGAATGAATTTAAGTGATTTGGAGCTTTGAAGTCTGAGTAAAAGCTCAAGAAGTTAAGCGGGGATCGTGTTCGGGAGTCAAATTTGATAGTTAAGAATAAATGAAGACTCGAGTAGGCATATTGTGCATTATCTAGTAAAATGGACATAACTTTCTTCTCCGAACTCCAATTGGGCTATATAATATACGGTTGGAAAGCTAACTCAAAGGGCTACAACTTTCATGTTTACGTTTTTTCAAATTCCAAACGGAACAGGGTGAAAAACGCGGTCTAAACTGTGACCGCGGACCTGACGCGGATTGGGGCAGAATACTTGGCCATGTGCGCAACCGCTAGCGCGACCGCACTAGTCCAGACCTGAAAAATCATCCTTTTTCGCGTAGGAGAATGTATAATTGTTTGGTCCTGACCCTACTTGGTATATATACATGGGAGAACGTTATTTTTAGCAGATTGGACATATTTTGGGCACAGATTCGACCTAAAGAGGCAGAGACACAATATGATCAAGGGGGATAATTCTTCTACGAGTTTTTCCTTCCTCTTCCTATTTTTCATTGTTGACTATGATTTTTAGTATTGTAATCTTACATACTATTATGAATAGTTAATTTGTTATCTAGGGTTTTGATAGAACCTTTTGTAGGATAAATTCTTCTTATATTTTTATATTATTGAGTTGTAGTATTTTCTCTATTTGTTCAACTAAGTTATTGTTGTAGTTGATTGAAGGGCCCTCAATTAGCTGTGCCTATTTAGTGTGTATCTGCTCGAGAGAGAGTGCATATTTAGGTAGTTGTTGAACAACATTACTCCCAAAGTATATGAGAGATCCATAACCGAGGGTTTAAAGGTTGGGTTAGAGATAACGAAACCTTGAGTGCAATCTAAAGTGAGATATATTAAAAGCATCTAGCGTAGCTCAAGATGTGCGTCTAGTAAATTGTCGTAAATGCTCGAGAGAGATTTACGGTAACACGAGTGCTCATGATTGATAGAGAGTACTTAGGCGAAATTAGAGAAGACGTAGCAGGAAGGATTCCAACAATTGGGGAAATCATAACTCTAGACCTCCTTAGTTTTGTCTCAAATTTATCCTTGTTAGTTGATAATTTTACTGCTTTATAATAGTTGTTAGTTAATTAATTAGAAATAAATATTATAATCTCAATAATTAGAAAATTATTTGGACTTGTGTTTCTTAGCAATATTGAACAATTATAGTTAAGCCTTAGATTTTTGTGGGATTCGACTCCAAACTTGTAAACCGGATTATATTTGCAACAATCGGTTAATCCTTTTTACAAGGCATTGGGTGTGATCAGCGTGTTTCCCTATACTTTTTCCAACATTAGTCTACTTGTCTTCCATTTTTTTTATAGGGTATAGAGAAAGTTTTCCAATAAGAAAAAGATTAAAAATAAAAAGGCAAATGAAAAACCATGGACGGAACGTTGTATTTTGTCAAATACCTAAAGAAAATAGAATGCCCATATTTCGTTTATGGTAAATTGTAAGTCAACTGATCAGAATTCAGAATTCAGATCCCTTATCTATCTATCAGGGAAATACACAGAATTACACAAATTATACTTACCATGTTAGAAAAGATCGTTCCATTTTCTCCTTTGTTCACGTTTTCTTAATTTGAAGTCAGTTCAATAATTCTTGTCACAAACCCTAAATTCTTGACACTTGCTGATTGCAATTCAACTATCTGTTGGTCCTGATTCTTCAAATAGGTAAAAATCTTTGGCATTCTTTGCTGTATTTCATCTGGGTTTTGAAGATTAACGCTTTCTCAAGATTGTATTCTTTTGTTGCTAATTACTACCCATGATTGAATTTTTGATTTGGAGGTAAAATCTATGTTCAGTTTGTGTGTGTGTGTGTGTGTGGGGGGGGGGGGGNTATACGTAAAATAGTAGAATAGGAGAGAGGAGGCGGGGGCGGGGGGGGGGGGGGGGTAGCTGGGGATGGTGGTTTTGTTTAAGAAGTTTTGTTTTTGCCTGTTCTTATGATTAATGTTTTTGTAGTATTAAGTATTGTTGAGTTTGTGTTTGGGTTTTTGAGGTGTGCAATATATTGGTATGACAGATTGTCGCTTGAATTTTGATGGAAATATTTGGTAGTTAATACTAATTCTGATGATAGACGGGTGCAAAAAGTGATAGCTTCTTTGGTTGGTAGGAGGAATAGTACTGCTAATAAGATATGTTGCCAAAAAGCTCAAATTTTGTTAGCACCAAGAGAAGGCTAAGTTTAATCTCTGTTGATCATATTCACGGATTACAAGTGATATATGTGCTGTTTGGGATCTAATCATGAGCCAAGTCTCACTTTTACTAAAACTTTGGACTACTGAGGAAAGACTGTTTCTCCTACTTTATCGTATTCCGGAGTTAGGATTCCTTGTTGAGTTGTTAGACTCTTCTTTGTTGTTCCTGTTGCCTAGTTCTTATACTTCGTTCTTGTCAATCTCAAATCATTCTCCATTTTTCTGTTTACTGGCAAACTCTCTAACCAAGCGTATCATGCATAAATTATTTGGTGTGTATTAACTAAATCATCATGATGAACTCTTTGCTCGAAGTTGAGATAATGCGTGCATTGAGGAAAGTAGGTGCAATAAGTTGCTACTTTGTTCAGTTTGCTGTTGGTCTTCTTATGATTGCTTCTATTTGTCTTAGAATTTTTCTACAGTACCGTTGAATTGATTGAGACCTAACTGTGCTGCTAATGATTCTAGTGCAGAAGGGACCAGTTAGACCCTTGACAACATTACCAGGAATGGTATTTTTTAGATTGATCGGGAATTCAGTATGCAATGGCTTCTGATAGTTGAAGAAGCTTACCACAAAGAGAGTTGTTCCAAAGGGAGTTAGTCTGGTGAAGGCTGCAGCCATCTATGATGATGACTTTCCAATGACCCTCTTGATGATTATACTAGTTTTGAGGAATTTCAGTGCTAGAATTATTTGTTGATGTAATCATGATGAATATGGGGTCGAGATTTGGGCAGCTTCTTTTTTTCTTTCTGTTTGTATCAGCTTTGATTTTTTATGTCACAGATGCATTTGAAGAAGTGAGCGTACAAAGGGTAATAACCGCTCCTTTAAGGAATGCCCGAACCAATATAATTGATGGTTCTGGTAAAGAATATGATGTAGATTCTGTCAGTATAGATGGAAAAGGTGAATGGACTGGTGATAACACCAGAGTTTCTGTTTCAACAGTTGCATTGTTCACCTTGGCAATGGCTGCGGCTAGTGGTCTGGGAGCAATACCATTTTTCTTTGTGGAGTTGGATCCTCAATGGTCGGGAATATGCAATGGAATGGCTGCTGGAGTGATGTTGGCAGCGAGCTTTGACCTTATACAGGAAGGACAGGATCATGGAAGTGGTGGATGGGTTGTATTTGGTATTTTGGCTGGTGGGATCTTCATTCTGCTTTGTAAGAAGGTGAAAAAGCCCCATTTTCCCGGCTTTCTTGTTCTCCAGTTTTCGTCGTTCTGTTAGTTTTATATCGTTTCTGCTATTGAATAACATTAAGTGGTTTTATTGAATAGCATTAAGTAATTCTGTTGTCATCACTACTATCATGTGGTTTCTGTCACTCGTAAGCTAGATAAAAAAAGGAAAATGTTCCATGAGCAAGTAAAGCTCGATACTGCTGCTCTTTCAGTATCTTTGGCCTGTTATTTTACAAATTTTATAGGGGCCGTAACGTTTATTAGCTTTCCCACTATTTTCAAACTTAGAGTACTTACGATCAAAGTGGTAGACATTTCCCTAAATATTTCTGTTTGATCAATAAGAAGTTATGGGATCCTACTTGCAAGCTTCTTCTGGACATCATGGTTTCAACTTTCTTGTATGTCAGTGTCTTGAAACATTTACTGTATTTGTAGTAAGTACATGGGTGTCCACCTTTTACCACTAAATGTTGACTTCCATTTTGGGATATTGGAGGTGTTGGTAATAGGTCTTATGGAGTTAAGCAGAGATGCTACTGCTTTTCAGTTCCAGTCATTCTGTTGAGTGGATGTCAGATATAGTGTGCTGTATTCTTGTTTCTAAATTCTATTGACTGAAGGACATAATAAAAGCCTTGCCATATTACTAGCTAATGCTGGTTACATAAGCTTGACCTCTGGGCTGAGTTTAGGATACGTCGTCTCTTCTGCGATTGAAGTAAACATTCTATTAAAAAAATGTGTCTTCTGTGCATGAACTCTTGTTAATCTTGCATAGCTTGATAAATTTCTTCATTCCCCTCTTGCAATTCCTCATGTTGTATGTCTGTTCATATTCAGTTTCTTGAACAATATGGCGAAGTGAGTATGCTGGACATTAAGGGAGCAGATGCAGCAAAAGTCATCCTTGTTGTTGGGATTATGACCCTTCACTCATTTGGGGAGGGTGCTGGTGTTGGAGTATCCTTTGCTGGCTCGAAAGGTCTTTCTCAGGGTATCTTGGTAACTCTGGCTATTGCCGTGCACAACATACCCGAGGGTTTAGCTGTGAGCATGGTTCTTGCATCAAGAGGAGTTTCTCCCCAGAATGCCATGCTATGGAGTATATTAACTTCCTTACCACAGGTGATTGAATATATACCATCTTTTACAAATTCGGATTTGGGGATTTCTTAGTAGACAACTGAAAGTTGGGATGTATTTACACTCGATGTATCTCATTGTTATACAAGTCAAACCAGATTCTTTGAAAGTAGAAAACCTTCTTTTTGTATTTGTACAGAGGGCTTCTAGAAATTTGTACTGTCTTAGCACCATCTTAGTGCTAAGCTGTTCCTCTTTTTAATATACAACTTACTTTCCTTTTTAAAAAAAAGGTCAAACCAGATTTTGTCATTTGTGATATGTAGTCTTTTGTTTTTATAAGAGGTGCTTGTAACAACAATGTATATTGTTCTTGTGTGCACTAGTATGGATTATTGCATATTTATGAACAAGTGAGGCATAATATATTATTTTCAGTTTTCTGTTTAATAATATTCAGTTTCCATTTGTCAGTACTCATGATATATTGATGTCTAAACCTTGAATTCCTTGTTCAGCCTATTGTTGCAGTACCATCATTTATCTGTGCCGATGCATTTAACAAATTTCTACCATTTGCTACTGGTTTTGCTGCTGGGTGTATGATTTGGATAGTTGTTGCTGAGGTCCTTCCTGATGGTTTCAAGGTAATCTGTTTAATGCCCCTCTTAATTTTCGAAAGAGCTTCCATAACTGACTTGTATGGTGCCTTCCACCCTCCTAAAAGGGGGAAAGAAGAGAAAAAAATAAAAGGAAAAAAGAGGGAGAAATTGAGGATATAGAAAAAGTATAAGAATGCACTTTAGTGGTCCATGATGTTTTTAGTTGGCAAGAAATGGGCGTATCTTGGACTGTAATATATGTGGAGAAGCACTTAATATACTGTTCTATGGAACTTTAGATGGAGTTGACTCTTTGAATTTTATCAACTGATTAAAATCAGTAGACCAGAATGATAACACTTCTATATATCCAAGTGAAATTGACTTTATGGATGTTAGTTCAAAAGGAAATACTCTATTTTGTAGCATCTCATTGACATCTTCTTGAAACAATGATAACATTAATTCGACAACCTAAATCTGGATCTTAGGTTTTATAATCTAGCACTTCCAGTAGTCCTGCACAATATTACATTTTCCTTTAATTTGGAACTTATGGTTCTGTGTGCAGGAAGCCTCACCATCTCATGTTGCATCAGCTGCTACCCTTTCAGTAGCATTTATGGAAGCTCTTAGTGCTCTGTTCCAGAGTTTCGGCCACAACTACAAGTGAGTTCATCTTTCACCTGCACTACATCTCTGCTTCCCCAACCCTGCAATGACAATAACAGTAGAAGAAACATATTGGTGAAGAGAAGTAGAAAAGCCGTACTGTTAGTCTTGGGTTGATAAGAGTTTTCACTGCTAAGATGTCTTATCTTTTTCTTCTAGATTTTATTTCTTCTTTTCCTTTTAGTTAATTGGTTAAATAGCATTGAACTTGAGAAGGACCTCCCGCTCCAGCTGTATTTTGTTGCTTTGGTTTGTGGTATAACTTATTTGTCTGTCTACTTTTTATCATTGCTGCGGTATGTTTAGAGTGTTGATGCAACCGATAACAGGGAAGCTGGAGCTTTTTTTGTGAAGGTTATGTGGTACTAATCGTAGAAAATAATATTCAGGGTTTTATGGTATGTTAAGATAAGTTTTTTTGGAAGTCAAGAGAATCATTGTTTGTTTTTATGATATCAGAGCAAAATGTTTCATTGTCATTCCAGTTTGCATAATTAGTTGTTTTTACTGCAAGGTACCTAAGGATTGAAAGACATGAATGAATCTGTAATATGTTTAAGCTATATATGGTTTCTTAGTTTGATATCGATTCTCCCATTAGTATAAGTTTGATGTGTGCTGTCTCTCTAACCAATTCATGTTGCAATGGCAGTTCGGAGGATGCTTCTGCTTTCCTTGTTTCTCTACTTTTCGGACTTGGTCCACTACTTGGTGGTGTATCTCTTGTTGCATTTGCTCTTGCTTTTCGTCTTCAGCATGCTCTCCTGACTGGTGTAGCCTGCGGCACAGCCTTCGTCCTCGGTGCATGGCGTCCATTGCAGCTAGTCTTATCTTCAAAGATGGGGTTTATCCCCCTTGTATCGCTCCTCGCAACAGGATTCTCATTTTCCCATTTCTCAACGGCCAGCGTCACTAAAATTGGAAATCGCAAGAGGACTTCAGCAGATACTTTATCTACTGTAACCGGATTTCCAGTTAGTGCTCTCACCCTTCAGTCAATCCTGTGTTGTGCTGCAGTTGCCCTCCATGCACTATCAGAGGGGCTTGCTTTGGGGGTCGCTGCACCTAAAGCTTATGGACTTGGTCGGCACATGGTTCTTCCTGTCTCACTTCACGGACTGCCACGTGGTGCAGCTGTTGCTAGCTGCATTTACGGAGCAACTGACAGCTGGCATGCATCCCTTTTAGCTGCTGCGCTTATTGGCTTCATAAGTCCATCATCTGCAATCGGAGCAATACTTGCAGGTATTGACTACAGTGGTCTGGACCACATCATGATGTTTGCATGTGGGGGATTACTTCCATGCTTTGGGAGCATTTTTAAGAGGGCAATGAGTCTCGAAAAGCAGAAGAGTATTACGGGATTGATAATAGGCGTTTTGTTTGCGAGTATTTGTTTAGCATTTACTAAGTTGGTTTGCTTGCATACACCTTACTGCAACTCTGCACCAGAAGCTGTTAGGTGATAAAGTTGCATAAATGATAACGTTTTGGATATATTGACCTCAAAGTTAACTCTGTTTGCACCTAGCCTTGTGCGCTTCAAACTCACTGAAGGCTGGTTGAGTAGATTTTTCGCGACAAAGGAGCTATACAGCAGTACAGGAAGTTCATCAGGGGAGAGATGGGATTGTCTATTGTATATTAGTTTAGGCTTTATTTCGTTGGAAGTGAAAGCCTTGTAGCGATAATCTTGAACGATATCCAGAAGTATATTCATGACGAATGAAAGATATTGTATGCATATTCTGTATTAACTATATAATTCTGTAGAATGGCATGTCTGCGCGTTCAAGCTGCAGTATAGTTCCTTTTTATTTCCATGTTTTTCTAGCAATTGCTGGAATTGCAATTTTGGCATCCCACCCGCACGACTCGCTCTCTCTCTCGATGGTAGTAGTGATGCGTCCATCCCCTTAAAATCCTTGATTCGTCTATGATTGTTCAACACTTTATTCCTTCCTTTCTTATATGATCACTGATGTACAGCCAGTATAATAGTAAAGTCACAATTATTTGTAACATTGAAGTAACTATACTTTACCTACTATAATAATAAGTCAAAATATTTTTGTAATATTAATGTAATTAAAGTTGTTGCCATGTGACCTAGAGGTCACTGGTTCAAGTCGTGGAAACAGCCTCTTGTAGAATGCAGGGTAAGACTGCGTACAATAGACCCTTGTGGTCCGGCCCTTCTCCGGACCCCGCGCATAACGGAAGCTTAGTGCACCAGGCTGCCCTTTAATGTAATTAAACTTTACCTATTATAGTAGTTAAGTCATAAAACTTTACTCGCTATAACAATAAAGTCACCTTGTTGGGTAGATTTTGTCTGTTATAATGATAAATCTGTTTATTAAGGGTAGAAAAATATATTAAAAGCTAAATAGTTTTAAAAAATAGAAAGTTGTCAATATTTTTGGAATATATTGCTTGACCCAAAATTTAAATCTAGGTTTAAACAATTAGATTTTCTAGTAATATAGAGTTAATCTTAGCCAATGTTAGTATTCAAAAAATGTGTTAACCGATTTTGTATGGCAAGACAATACGGTATAATCCGATTAGCAGTAAATGATGACAACACTGTAATATTCAACGATCCAAAATGAGGGAGATATCATTTAATATCAAAGAATGGTATTTACGTAAATAAAGGAAGTGAGTCACTCGAAAAGGGTGGAATTCTTTAGTATTCTTTCTGACAATGATGAATGATTGACGAGCCTTTAAATATTTGTCCTCGGATCGTGGGAGAAAAGTTAGGCAAGAACCTAAAAAAAGTGTATTTTGTAGGTGTATAATAAAGCAAGAATCTTCAGAGAAAGTCAATGTGTTGTCTTACAAGTGAGTGTTCAATGGCCCCTACAACTATGTTTCTTTCTATTTATAAGGGAAAATGTGCCAAAAAGCCCTAATAGTACAAATACAAACAATATCCACTCGAATATTCTCTTTAGCGTCTTATCCTAAAACTAGCCGTTATAACTTTGTTTAGGACGAATGCTCATCCTCGACCTTGATCTATGTTGACTCATCAACCCCGGCCTTGATCTCTTGTGAGACTACTTCGACCTTGAGCATGCCCTTTGTCGAAGTCATACTGGTGACACGTGGCAGGTCTTGAAGGTTCTCTTAATGCTGATATGATTTAATCATAACTAAGATACTTTTTGTCCCATACAGTTAGTCCCTCCACTTGTTGGGGTCGTCCTCGCGGGCGAGCTCGATGAGCGGATAATATCGTTCATCGTCGAGCTTATTGAGCATATACCAAGGGTTGTAGTCGTTGTAGCGAGCAAGCGATGTGAAGCCATCTGGTCCAAGAGAGGGGGTGACGTCATGATAACGCTTGTTCCCGATGCATTGCGTCGATTTGTGTATGACCTTTGATGGGATCTGCCGCTTCGCTTCCGGTGATGAGTCGTTTCAGGCTTGGTGCCCATTATGACAAACTGTGTCGGATTTGGTGCCTCAACCTCTATAAATAGGGAGGGCCGAACCCGATTTTGAAAATTTTACTCTCCTAAACTTTCAAGATTTCAAACTCTCTTTGGACCCTTCTTCTCTGTATCTTTGCTCTCTTCCCAGTTACCTTCTTTACTCTCTTATAAATATGTCAAACTTATCATCTGATGCTGGTGAAAGGAGTCGCATCGTTCCCTTGGCGGTTGTGTTTCCTACTCACGGGGAGAATGTTGCTGCTGTTGTTGAAGATAAAGCTTTTCCGTCGGAGGAGATGATACTTCCCCGCAACCCCGAAGCCATGTCTGATCTCCACCGATCATCAGACGCGACACCTGGGCATTTCCTATCGACGATGGCGTCCAATAGTTGGCTGAATTTAAATCCATGTTCGGCCTACCCAACCGCATCGAACCAATCCCCGTTGAAGGGGACGAAGTGCATGTTCACCTCCCTGGGTACTGCGCTCTGTATGCTTACCCATTCCTTATTGGTTACTCGTTTCCTCTTCCCCCATTGGTGGAAGCATTTTTTCGCCACTACGACATTTGTCCTGCTCAGCTCGCCCATTACGTCTTCAAAGTCATCAAGATGTTGACCAAATTTGCCGAGCTCGACGGGGTCGAAGTGACGGTGCGACATTTGGTGCACCTATTCGCCCTTGGCTTCTATAGGGGGACGATGTTGAACCTTTTTTCCACCGTGGAGGTAAGTGTTTGGTGGTGAAGATGGACGACAAGGCCATCCGCCTGTACTGACTTGATTTCTTTTACGTCGGGACTGAGGACGTCTTAGCTAACGTCGACGGCTTCTTTGAGGCTTGGAACTACACATGTAAGTGTCCGGTTTTTTTCTTTTCGTTTTTCGCATCTCTTGCTTATTTTGAGCTAGTTAAATGATTTTTCCTTCCTTGTAGCCAACAACCAACCTCCTCCTCTAGTTGTGCGCATTGCTGACTGGTCGAGCATGTCCTCCCTCATCCGGTAGGGATTCGCAACTTGGTGAGCTTCGTTAAGAAGATCAGACCGGCTCTCCCTTTAGCAGGTAACTTCTCTTTCCTGGACGTGGTCGTTGCACCTTTTTGTTGTACGTCGGCTCGCTCTGCTAACTTATATGTTTCTTTCTTTCTCCGGTAGGGGGTCTTCTCGAAGGAGTTAGGCGCATGTGCCCTCTTTTCGGAGGAGGACTGCTACGCCTTCTATTTCTGCTCCCGTCATGGCTGCAGGGCCTACTGTACCTGCCCCCATCCTGGTTGCTATGGCTTTTGGTTCCACCTCTATCTCATCTACTTCCCCGCTCCTCAACTCTTCTCATTAGTTGATGAGGACGATGACGTGTCCCCCAGTGATGAGGATCTAAGGTCCCGTAGAAGAGCCGTAGATGCCGGGGGAGGGGGGGGGGTAAGGGGGAATGCCGATAGACGTTGACTCATTGGAGGGAGACTTCTACGAGAAACGACTGTAATACATATTAGAGAAAGTACTGGGGCGGACTTCGAGGCCCCACAATTGGATGAGGTGAATGTGGACGTGTTGGTGCGTTCCGAAGGGGAAGCGATCGAGGAGGAGGGCACTTGATGGCGGCCTCGCACTTTCGAGGCAAAATGAGGCTTCATCTTCTCAGGCGGCAGTGGACGTTTCTTTGCCCGATGGTGGTAGGGGTAAAGGTGTCCCCGAGGATGGCGATGAGTTGGACTTTGACATCGATTTAGACGATCTGAAGTTGATCGATGAGGGGATCACCCAACTCGAGGTGAGATTAGAGCGGGGTTCTAGGACCATCACAATCCCAATGGATCGTGATTTGCTTGTTGATACCAAGGAGGTAGTCCCTGCCCTCGATACTCTCTGTTCCGACGTCGAGGGTGAGACCCTCAAGAAAATAAACGACAACACTCCGCCGAAGAGTATCCCCGGCCTCGCCCTCGGGGTAAGTATGGCTACTACTTGCCCCTTTCTTTATGCCTTAGCTTGTTTTTATGTTTTAAACTTTTTCTTCGATCAGTAGAAGTGTCATTCTGGAGACCGAGAGTGCTCGGAGAGAGAAGAGGCGCAAAGAGATTTCGTGAAGTTGAAAGGAAAGTATACCGAGCACCACGGAAATACCGGGATCTCAGAAGTTGGCTTCGTGAGGGCGGTGATGTGCGGGCTCAGAGAAGGACTTGAAGATGAGAGATGAAGAGCTGATGGAGATTATAGAGAAGTGAAGCGTTCTCGAGGGGACGTTGAGGAACAAAGAAGAGGATCTCGATCTCAGTAAGGGTGTGGAGGCCCAATGCAGCGACCTTCAAGCTCAAGTGGTCGAACAACGAGGCCATCTTGAAGAGTGCCAGTTCCAGGTGGAGGATCTTAGGGGTGAGATTTGCGAGAAGCAGGAGGAGCTCGAGAAGGCAGAATACTTTCGGTTGGATGCTTGGAGGAAGGTGGACATCCTTGAGCTGTCGAACAAGACTTTTCGTGCCGAGCGGCAAAATGATTAGTCGACGGCGATGGCTAAGGAGGACCGGCTCGAGGAAAGAATAGAGGAGATGGACAAGGAAACCTCCGAGCTATATGATCGAGTTGCTGCATTGGAGGCCGATAAAGCCCAACTACTCGAGCGACCTTCTTCGTCTAATGCTTCTAATTTCCCTAGCGTCCCTCGTGATATGTATGAAGAGTGGATTCATGCGGAAGCCCGACTGGATATGTTTCGTGACCTGCATGCAACGTGCTCTCTTTATGAGGTGGTCCTTGAGGATGCTCGGGTCAAGGCTCGCGAGGATCGTCTTGCTTGTGGCTATGATCTAGTTATGCCCCGCCTTGGTTCCGAGAGGGATTCATACGAGGATGTGGATCGACTCGCGGACGGTGCTTGCTATGATTCTTCCTATGGTCAGGATGGGGATGGGAAGGGCGTAGAAGGCCGAGACGGCGATGATGTTAAAGACCGAGACGACGAGGGTGTTGAGGGTCATGATGGCGAGGGACAATAGTTTTGTTTTAACTCCTTTTTATATTTTCGTTGGCGTCTTTGTAAAAATTCTTCAAGTATGAATATCAAGGTTGATCTTTGTTTTATGCGTACCTTTTTTTCATTTGCTATGATTTGTTTTTGTAATTGTATGTTTTCTTCTTTGTTTGCATGTCTTCATTTTTTATCCTTTTTATTGTCGTCATCTTCTAGCTGGATGTGGCCTTTTAGTAGAATATTCATGGTCCATATCAGTGATAACTAGGGATTATACTTCATTTTACACTCCTTCTTACTTGAGTTTTGATTAAAAATGTATACAAAATAGTCCCAAAGGCTTACATGTCGTATTTGTTTGCAGGGTTTGGTCAAAAAGGTGAAAATTAGTCAAAACCATCTCAAAAAGGAGTGAAATATGCACAAGTACCAAGAACAAGTCCAAGCATAGTGCAATAGATCTACTGCGGATGCACTCCATTTAGTGCAGTCCGCGGTGAGGAATTCAGAGAGGTGAAATTTTGGAAGCTAAAGCATTGCGACCGCAAAGCATATTGTGCGGACCGCAATGGCATCAACGCGGCCGCAAACCATTTTGTGCGGACTGCACTAAAGAGATATAGAGAGCTGGGATTTTTGGAGATCAAGGCCAACGCGGTCCACAATCCATTTTGTGCGGCCGCAGTAGAAGCCACCGCGGCCGCAATGCATTTTGTGCGGCCCGCGGTGGCCAAGTTCAGAGAGCAGATTCTTGAATCCAAAAAGCCTCACCGCGGCCGCACTCCATTTCTTGCGGTCTGCGGTAACCCGCAAGGGTATTTTTGTCCAGAAAACTCGGCCCGGTATAAATACTTTCTTTTCTCATTTTTAGGCAAGCTTTTGTACTCCAACTTTAACAGGAGCTCTTGAACGACTTTGTTAAGCCATTTTGAGTAATTTTAGAAGTGTTTTCTCATTGAATCTTCAAGTATTAGTTTGTAATTAAATTATATAGGTTATTCTTCATCTGTTTCTCTGTTTTCTTCTATTATCATGAGTAGCTAGACCCATTAGTTAGGGTTGTGGCTCAACCCTAGAGTGGGTATTTGATGGGTCTCTTGATTTAAGGCTTAGATGTTTATGGTAATTGATATTTGAGTTGATTTGTGTTTTCCATGTTAAATTAGTGGTTGCAAACACTACTTGGTGCTTATTTGACTTGGGTTCTTCTTGAGAAAGAGAATTTGAGTCTAGGAAAATCAGTCCAACAAGGAATTGGGATGTAATCAAGAGATTGATAGTCCCAATTAAAGGGTTAAACCTAGAGATAGTAATACCCGACTTGAGCCTATATTGCTTGCACAATTTTGACACCCAATTGGTCTTGAGAAAGTCAATTAGGGAAAAGTCACTCAAGCTACCGAGAGGTATAAAGTGAGTTATTCCGTGCATTGGCTATATCACAATTCCCAACATAACATCTTTGCCTCAAGCTTTAGATCCCGTCAAGTATTCACCTAGGAGAAAGTCATAGCCCTAGTCCTTTTATCTATTAAGAAAACAACCAAAAAGATATTAATTAATTAGTTCGTAAATTTAGAATAGACTAAATCGTAGTTTAATAACCAATCGACTTATGAGAAGTGCAATTATAAACACGACCCGCCACTAGATCAATTAGGAACTCAACTCCCACAATCATAACTCTCTGTGGATTCGATCCCGACCCTTCGGGTAAAAGCTGCATTGACCCCTGACTTACTACTATTTAGTGGTGTAGGTGGGTGCTGATCAATCAGCCCCTTGTTTATATAGGTCGAGTATGTCTCTTAGTTGAGATTTGGCCGAGGGCCGATAGGTATAGTTTGAACTTGGTCGAACTTGACCTTTCATTAAGTTGTGGCCGAGGGGCGATAGGTGTTTTTCGAGCTTGGTCGAACTTAACCTTTTGTTGAGTCGCGGCCGAGAGCTGGTACGTGTTTTTTTGAACTAACCTTTTGTTAGGTCGCGGCCGAGGGCCGGTAGGTGTTTGTTCGAGATTGGTCGAACTTAACCTTTTGCCAAGTCATGGCGGGGGGCTGATAGGTGTTTGTTCGAGCTTGGTCAGACTCATAAATTGTTAAGTTTCCGCCGAGGGCTGGTAGGTATTTGTTCGAATTTGTTCGAACTTAACATTTTGTTAGGTCGCGGCTGAGGGCCGGTAGGTGTTTGTTCAAACTTTTTCGAACTCAACCTTTTGTTAAGTTGCGGCTGAGGGCCGGTAGGTGTTTGTTCGAGCTTGGTCTAACTTAACCTTTTGTCAAGTCGTGATCGAGAGCCGGTAGGTGTTTGTTCGAGCTTGGTAGAACTTAACCTTTCATCAGAGCAATTTCGGTAACTGTGAATTTTTATTACTTTGACATTGTTGCTCTGATTACATAATTGGAGAAAGTTACAAATTTTGGGCGTTGGCTGGCCCAGTCCCAGTCCCAGTATATCTAGTCTCTTCATTGTTCGACTTGGAGAATCTTGAGGAGTCGGGCATTGAAAAAAGAAAATCATCCGTTCTTAGTATACTTTGACTCAGAGTGTCCCTCTCGTCACCTTGTTAAAAACCTCCTTGAGAAAAACCCTAATGGGACAAAACTCATTTGAGGGAAAAAAGAGTACAACTTGGGGGCACTTTTTATTTTCTAGAAGTTGAAGTATTTGAGGTGGCTATATTCCAACTGTTTGGTTGTTGTTTCCCCTCCATTGTCTCTACTTGGAATTAACCTTTGTTCGCTTTGCCTGTTATTTTGTATGGTCCTTCCCAATTGGTTCCTAATTTGCGTTCTCATGGATCTCTGCTTACTTGATTTCTGGCTTTGAGTACGTAGTCCCCAACTTTGAACAGTTGGATCTTTGCCTTTTTGTTGTAGTAACGTTCTACCTAATATTGTTAGGGGACCATTCTTATGTACGCCATATCTCTTCATTTGTCTATCTCATAGAGCTATAGCCTCCCACTCTCGTCCTTTCCGGTGCTTCTTTCATGGGAGTACCTCAGGATGGGCTCTCTGACCTCGACCAGTATAACTACTTCTTTTCCGTAGACCAGTGAATAGGGCTTCTCTTCAGTTCTCGTCTTCAGTGTGGTCATGTGCGCCCATAATACTTCTGGGAGTATTTCTGGCCACAACCTCTTGGCTTCTTCAAGCTTCTTCTTCATTATGTTTAATATAGACTTATTGGAGGATTTTTCCTGCCCGTTGCTCGCTGGGTGATAAAGAGTTGAAATTATCCTCTTAATGTTCCATTTCTCGAAGAATTTGGTGGTTTTCCTTTCCGTGAATTTGGGTCCGTTATCGCAACCTATTTCTTTGGGTAGGCCGAATTAGGAAATGATGTTTTTCCATATGAAGGCGATTACCCCTTGTTCGCGCACTTGGGCGAGCGCTCCTGCTTCCACCCATTTGTAGAAATAGCTAGTTAAAACAAAAAACAATCGTACATTACCTCGCCCCAGCGGGAGTGGGCCCACAACGTCCATTCCCCATTTTATAAATGAACACTGAGAGGTGACCAAGTGGAGGTGTTGGCTTGATTGGTGGATTATTGTGGCGTATTTCTGACATTGCTTGCATTTTTTCACACATTCTGAGGCGTCTTTCTTCATGGTGGGCCAGTAGTACCCATCGCGTATGAGGCACCTGACGAGTGCTCGATCACCTGGATAGACGTTGCAGTGGCTTTCATGGACTTTCTCAAGGATGCGCTGTGTTTGATTCAGACCTAAGCACTTTGCCAGAGGGCCGCCATATGTTCTCTTGTATAAGGCATTATGAAGGAGGTTGTATCTGGCTGCTTGCATTCTTAGTTTTCTAGCTTCCTTTTTTTCTCTTAGGAGAGTGCCATCCAGCAAGTAGGTAATAATACAATTGCGTAAAGTTATAGATTTTACCTCGATTTGGACTAGTGACGAGTTGAGGAGGTGGACAACGCTTTTATCCCCGGTCGTGATGCTTTTGGTGGATGCGGCCAATTTGGCGAGGCCGTATGCTTCGATATTCTTGGCTTGCGGGATCTGGTCGACTGGGATTCGTCAAAATCGGGGAGCAACTTACATATATCGACTTGATATTTTTGTAACCTTTGTTCTTTGATTTGGAAATTCCATGTAACTTGGTTAACCACGAGCTGAGAATCATAGTGGAGTTTCAACCGCTTTGCCCCATATGTGAGTGCTAGACTTAGTCCTTCAATTATAGCCTCATACTCGGCCTCGTTGTTAGTCATATGGGTGAATCACTTCGCCGGTAAGGACCTCGAGTACGAGTCCTAGTCTAGATCCAAAAGTGTTGGATGCGCCGTCGATGTACAGGAGCTAGAGGTCTTGTGTTTGAAGAGAAGCTTGAGTGGCTTCCTTATCGGCCTTGGGCATTACTTTTTCTCTAAAGTCTGCCACGAAATCGGTGAGCACTTGCAACTTTTCGTTGTTCGAGGCTGGTATGTGATGTCGTGCTCACTTAGCTCGATAGCCCATTTGGCCGGCCTCCCAGGCAGCTCAAGTTTATGTAAAATGCTTCTTAAAGGTAAAGTGGTAACGACCGATATAGGGTAGCACTGGAAATAGGGTCTAAGATTTCGTGAAGCTACGACCAGTTCCATGGCCAATTTCTCAAGGTGTGGTACCTCGTCTCGGCATCGATAAGTATTTTACTAATGTTATATATAGAAGATTGCGTACCTTTATTTTCTCGAATCAGGATTGCACTTAGTACTACTTCGGAGACGGTGAGGTAGACAAGGAGGTGTTCCGTAGGTTCAAGCTTTGATAGTAGAGACGGTGACGACAGATAGGCCTTTAGTTCTGGCAGAGCTCGCATGCAATCGGGTGCCCACTCGAGGCCGTTATCCTTTTTGAGTATGCCAAAAAATCTATGGCATCTATCGGACGACCTCGAGATAAATCTCGGTAGGGCGGTGATTTGACCAGTCAACCTTTGTACTTGCTACTTAGTAGTCAATTGTCCAGGTATCTTGTCGATAGCCTTGATTTGGTCTGGGTTGACTTCAATCCCTCGTTGTGACACTAAGAAACCCAAAACAAATTCTGAGGCTACCCCAAATGCGCATTTCTCTAGGTTTAGTTTCATCCCATACTTTCTTAGTATGACGAAAGCTTCCTTCAAGTGATTGATATGGTATTATGCCCTCATGAATTTGACCAGGATGTCATCAATATATACCTCATGGTATTGCCGATTTGATCTTTGAACATTCTTGTGACCAATCTTTGATAGGTGGCCCCTGCGTTCTTCAACCTAAATGGCATGACCCTATAACAATATGTTCCTCTGTGGGTGATGAACGTGGTTTTCTCCTGGTCCTCTTCTTCTATGAGTATCTAGTTATAACCCGAGTATGAGTCCATGAAAATCAGCAGTTCGTGCCCGGCCATTGCACAATGAGTTGGTCGATATGTGGCAACGAGAATGAATCTTTTGGGCATGCTTTATTTAGGTATGTGAAGTCTACACACATCCTCCATTTCCCATTTTTATTTTTGACCATCACCACGTTGGCTATCCAATTGGGGTATTTCGACTCCCTGATGGACGACATCATTGATGATAGGGTTGAATTTTCGCCGGACCTGCCTTACCGGGGGATAGAATGGGTCGACGTTCAATTTATGTGTCGCGATATCCTTGGGGATGCATAGTATATCTGCATGGATGAAAGAAAACAAATCTACGTTAGTTATTAAGAATTAACCAAATTTACATGGTTCTCAGATTTTGCAACTAATGTAGGCTTTTTTGTTGGGTTCGTTGTGATCTAATTGAACGGGCCGAGGTCCTCTATAGTTGAGTCTGCAGCTTTGACCGCTTCGGGGTCCATAATAACATCCTTGTCTTCTTCTTGTGGCGACCTCGACCCTATTGATTGCTATGCTTCTTTATCTTTATCTTTTTTTTTGAGTTATCGTGCTATCCATGGCGATACGGCAGCATTCCCGAGACGTGCGTTGTTCCACTCGTATGTTGAATATTCCTAAGGCTTTGGGAACTTGATCGCTTGGTATAAATATAGGGGACGACTCTCATAGGATGTATCCACGGCCGTCCTACTATGGCATTATATGCGGTGGCCTGGTCCATGATGTGGAACGTTGTCTCCAGAGTTATGCCACCGGCAAGGACGGGGAGTGTAATTTCTCCCGATGTCCGTTCAATTACATTAAAACTAGTTAGCGTGATGTAATGTGGCACAATCTTGTCCTCGAGTCTCATCTGGACAAGGACTCGGGGATAGATAATGCACGCTCCAATCCCATCATCTACCATGATACGTTTAACATCAATATCTAAAATTTGTAAAGTAATGACTAGAGCATTGTTGTGAGGGAAAGTCAAATCATTGGCATCTAACTCGTCAAAGATGATACTTTCTTCGAGTCCGTCATACTGTGCGTGGTGATCGATATTTTGATCTTGTGAGTAGTAGTGAACTTGACGACATTGATAGAGGTGTCATCACTGCCGCCAATAATCATATTGATGGTGTGAGTTGGTGAGGGAGACTTCGGCGGGTGTTGGCCCAAGTGAAGTTTTGTTTTGAAGATTGACAAAGGAAGCTCAGGCATGAACAAGGTCCATCCCCTGTATACACAGACACAAGCAGATTTGAGCATAAGGGATGCATGTGAAGGAGATAAGCTTAACTTTTTATATCTGATATTTCTTGATCGAAAAGGTTGCAAAATTGATAAGGAGAAAGAATCCTTACCCAAAGATAACACTTTCCAAGATAAGGGAGGAGTTAGAAGTTGAGAACAACTAAAACTCTTCCACCAAGGAAGAGTAGCATTAGAACTCTAGTTGTTTCTTGATATACTAACTTTATATATTGCAGGATTTTCTCATTTTACAGGCACGCACAAAAGCAGAAGTTAAAAGTGTGTTGAGAGCAAAATAGCAAGGTATTTTGCAAGAAATTCTTGTGTGATTCAAGTGTGCGAACCTGAAGCTACATGAACCAGATAGAAGAATCAGTTCCAAGTGTCTGTCTTTTATTCCAGTTCAATTGTAGTAGGTGGTTTTAAAATTGTACCTTTCAGCTTTATCTAGAGGCAATTGTAATAGGTACTGTGAGTATTCAAGTTAGAGTTAACTTGAAGTATTCGCAACAGTTATAGGCTGGTTTCCACAACAGGATTTGAGTTAATCCTTAGGGTTACAAAGTGTTTTGTAAATGTTGTTTTGGCTAAGTGATTTAGTAAAGTGTTGGGGAAAATCCTACTGAGTAGTAGATCATGGGGTTTTCACCTTTTGAGTCGGGTGTTTTTCACGTAAAAATACTTGCGTTTTTTTACTTTTCGCATTTACTATTTCATCAATAGTAGGTTAAGAAATACTTAGAAGAACCAGGTCCTCCTATAATCAATGCACACAAAAAATTGGACACCACACAAATCACTTCCCCTCTTGTGTGGCATTGAAGTTAAATCATCAATAAATATCAAAGCGGGTTATCCTTGAAGAGGCTAACACCTTAGGAAAATATGAAGATGAGCGCATGATGATAGGTTATAATTATGTATTTTAGTAACTTATTACACTCTAATTTACTGCACTTTAATTGAGTTTGAGCTTTAATCGTTAGTGTTTTGCACTAATTGTGTGTTTTATGCCTTGTAGGAGTGATTCCGAGCTATGTAGATGTTATATAATGAATTCAAGTGATTTGGAGCTTTCAATTCTGAGTAATATCCCAAGTAATGAAGTTGGGATCGTGTTCGGGGATCAACAGATGATAGTTAAGAACAAACGAAGAATCGAGTAGGCATATTGCGTACTCTATAGTAAAATGCACATAAATATTTGCTCAGAACTCCATTGGAGCGCCAAAATATATAGTTGTACAGATACTTCAAAGGGTTACAACTTTCATGTTTTATGTTTTTCCATATTCCAAACAAAACATGGTGAAAAAGGTGCGACACAGAACACTGGCCAAAATCTGCGGCCGCACACGGGCTGCCGGGAAAACTGTCCTTTTTGGCGTAGGAGAAGGTATAATTGTTTGGGCCCGACCTTAATTGGTATATATATACATGGAAAACGGTATTTTGAGAAAATACACAATTTATACCTAAGGAGGCTAAGGAGACTACATATTCGACCTAAGGAGGCAGGAACACAATAGGAGCAAGGTGGAGAATTCTTCTACGAGTTTTTCACTTCATTCTTCCTATTTCCGTTATTGGTTATGAATTCTAGTATTGTAATTATGCATACTATTATGAATAGATAATTTTTTATCTAGGGTTTTGATGGAACCTCTTGGAGGATGAATTTTTGTTATGTTTTAATATAATTTAACCTTTGAATTTGTCTATTTGTTCAACTACGTGCTTATTTCAGTTGATTGAATGACCATCGATTGAATGTGCCTATTTATTATGTGTTGATTGAGAAAGAATACATATATAGGTGGTTTTTGAACAACGTCACTTCTAACATATGTGAGAAATCAATACAACAGGTTTAAAGGTAGGTTTAGAAATAACAAAGCCTTGACGTGGTCATAATGAGCGGTTTGATAAAGCCAACTACCGTAGTTCGAGAGAATATGTCTAGTAAATTTTTGTAGTTGCTTGAGTGAGAATTACGGCACCTAAAGAGCTCACGATCAGTAGAGAATACATAGGCAAAATTGTAGGGAACATAGCGGGAAGGCTTCCAACATTTGGGAAAATCATAACTCTAGACCTTCTAAATTTAATCCCAAACCCTTAGTATCTTTAGTTATTAATTTACTGCTTTAGTTTCTTAGTTAATTAGTTAGATATAAGAATCTTAATCTTTATAATTTAGAAATTTATTCGAGCTTGTCTTCTTAGTGATATTGAACAATTATGGAGAAACCTTAGTTCTCTGTGAGATTCGACTCCGGACTCTTAGACCGAAGTGTATTTGCAGTAACCACTTATCCTTTTTAAGACTAGAGTTGGGCGTGATTAGTGCACTACCTGAAAACTGTAAAGAGCAATCCACCACTAGGCCACCGCTATTCAATTATCACTACTATTCTTTGTGGAAGGAGATGAGACGTGATCACTTCCAAATGA
The DNA here is from genome assembly GCA_005239495.1 of Nicotiana undulata. Taxonomy (NCBI): domain Eukaryota; kingdom Viridiplantae; phylum Streptophyta; class Magnoliopsida; order Solanales; family Solanaceae; genus Nicotiana; species Nicotiana undulata. The sequence continues at coordinate 75,501 of ML277495.1, forward strand.
CTGATGAATGCTTCAAATGTGGTAAAAAGAACAGATGATAAAATATTATGACATATGGAAATTCAAAAACATAGATATCTCTAATACTTCTATGAATAGAGTCATTTATAAAATTTGTGCATTTGCACATTTCGTTCGTATCGCATGGATCATGCCAAAAAAGAAAGAAAGAAGGGATAGCCTTAACATACCTGAGTCGATTCTCTTAAAAAAATATTACACCGTACTCCCTTAATATTGAAATTTCACGTTGTGATATCACTAGGTACACTTTGTATGAAATCATTGAATCAATTTCTTTTCTATTGAAACCTTAGCGTTGTTGAATCCTTTCCCCTTAGGAATGACAATTCCAGTGATTTTGTTATAAAGAAAGAATAAAAAATGAGACAACACAATTTAGCAGGAGTCGATTGAATAATTATTAACTCACCGTCCCATATAAAGTATAATCTATGCTAAGAGAATGAAGTTCAAATCTTTGAGCTCAAGCATAAAATGATACCAAACCTTACTTCTCAATCCTTGCCACATAATACAATGACTTTAAGAGTCATTAATTTGGATGGGAGGGGCTGCCACGTTAGTCACCCTTACACTTATCCAAATTTTGCCTTACTTAATTAGTTAATTTTCCATTAAAAATCAATAATTACCCAATTATTTATATAATTAAAAATTATCTCAACTTACTTGAAATACTATTCACTTTTAACGCACTTATATGCCTTACAATCATGACCATGTGGTACCTTGTATGGTATTAGTCCATGAATACCGAGTTCTTTTAGCTCGAGCCATATTTTATCCCAAAATGACAAATTCGACGAAATTCATTTTCTTTGATTTTCTTACCTTCTCACCTTCACGAATTTACTCATTACTTGTTTGAAAAATCATAAAATTCTTATAATCTTAAAATAATCTCATTCCCGAACTTGCGTCGATTAATTTACGACGAAACTTTAACATAGAAAAAAAAATGCGGGATGTAACATCTCATTTTCCGAGCTTCCATCAATTTATTTATGGCGTACCTTCACGTATGAAAATATGGGGTGTAACATTATTCCCCCCTTTGGAACATTCTTCCTCGAATGTTGACTGATGCTCTTATCATTTTCATAACTTATGTCTTCCGAATACTTTAGTACTCTCCTTGCCATATAGGCAACTGTTCAGTGAATAATTCCAAAGGCCAGGGAATTCCCCCCTTTAGGCCTTTTCTTACACCGTGACTTGTGGTCGGAATTCTTCAAATCCTGTAATTGTTGCTACCTTCTATAATGCAGCATGTACAACTCTGACCTTGTAAGTGCGCCTATGCGACTCTTCTCTCCTTTTTCCTCCAACTTTTAGCCCATCTCTCGGCCTTACTTTGTAAACATATGTAGAGCTTGACAAGATGTTCCTCTGGGAATCTATAGTTATACTGAAGACCTTTGCTCGGTACTTTGTTGAACTTACGAATATTTCTATACCTTATTTCATAGATCTGTTTATTCATCCGTGTAACTTTTCTGCATCAAGATAGGTCATATTATACCATAATTCTCATTACTGAGTCCTGCTACCAAATTCCAGGTTACTTTCATTGCCTATCCAATACGTATAAATTTATGTCCTTTGATGTTTCCACATTACTGTTCATCTTAAGAATGACGACCTAATCTCATCTCATACTTTATAAGTTTTATCCATCCATTGTTGATTCACCTCAATATTGATCTATAATCTAACATAACCCTTTATGTAACACTGCCGCTAGGGTTCACGCTTCATCAAGGAACATCTAAAATGATTAGACTAATTCACCTGGGCCGATACCATGCTTCCATAACTGGATCTCACAGCATCCCAATATGATTCACTTTGCGTGAGTATTTTAATCATGTCCAATTCATGAGGTCCCTTTCTTTTCTTTGTTAGTTCATTACTCAATTGAAGGCTCAAACATCATCCTTTATCTATCACAATTGCTCTTCTAAATGTTATTAGTCTTAGACTCCTTTTGAGTCCATTTAAGCTATAGTGAGCTTTGTATAACTTAGAGAAACCATATGCTCTTCTTGTTTTCATGGTATTAATCTTGAGGACTTATCCATTTTCGTTACCTTCTCACTCACCCGTTCTTATCCGTACTCCTGTCTTCTAGGACCTTGTCGCTTCACCATACAATAGCTTGCAACCTATACATATCTATTCATATTACTCACAAACTTTCAACTTTCTTGCATCATAGATTTCCTTTGTCTTACCTTACGTCTCACACTAGCTCCTTATTTATTAATAACAGCTCGGGCAGGAACCTTTACTTCCTCTCCTTGACGTCGTGCTTGCACAATATTCTTGAATCGTAGCATATCTGTAAGATTTGGATAAGTTCCATCTCATTCCTCTTTCATTTATCGCATTCTTCCTTTACCATTCCATAGTCACTAAAACAACTTAATTATGTCTTAATGTCATATCACTCCATATTCCCCCCTTTAGGGAGTACCAAGATTTAGTGATATGATGAACTACGTATAGATGTTTTACCTTTTAACTCTGGCATCTTTTCACATAGTCGATGACCCTTACTCGCCTTGCGATAATCCTTCTGTACCAAGGATCACAAAATTCCTTTCTCGCGAGGGTGACACTTAATATAACTAGTACATACAGTCCCGTAAGCTTAACTGTACTCACATTACTTGCTTTACGGAAGCGTCTTCCTGAATGACTATTCCCTGCATTTCTTATGAATCTTCTTTTGTTGTCCATTCTACTATCGCCGGAACGCAATCTAAAATTCTCATGATGCTGACTATTGTCAAATCACTCAGTCCCTAATTCATGTTCAGTTTATCTTGTTCACCTGCCCATACTGATTTCTATTATTCTGCGATCTAACTTTTTCCTTCTGGTAATCATGTTAGAGTCACACATTTATTTCTCGAAGTGAGGATGTGATGTTGTAACCTATACTCTTTTGTTGCCTCAAGGCCTGTTACCTCTCATTTTTCCCTTCACTTGACTATAGATTCTGTAATACTGTCATCTCATTGATCTACCGTTTTCATCCACGTATCATATCATACTCATAATGCATCATTAACTCTCTTCCTACTTCTTGCTGACATTTATATCTATTACTTTATTCCAAAAACTAGAACAAGACATTCTTTTGCTTCTAGCTCCACCACTGGCTCTTCAGGTTGCCTAACTTTCTTTCTCTACTAGGGATGGGAGCCATACCAAAGTAATATTTATCCCTTCAAAAATTTCAACCAACGTATACTATCTTTTTCGTGTAAGAAGAGACATATTGGAAGTATGGATCAGTATATGGATTTCTTAGAACTGTTATGAGGAAGTAAGCAGTTGCATATTTGTCGTAGTATGGTATCTTCTGTTCTTTCTCGAGTCATGTACCTTTCTATGCCATGATACCTTCTAATAATACCTTTACCGTTTCAAAAGATGACTAAATGCGGACCAGTAATATTCAGGAAAAGCTGCCACAATTGTGCAGTAACTTGGCAGTGCAAAAACAAGTAAGAGGGGCTTTTTGTTTGTTTCCCAAGTAGGAGGAATTTACTTCATAGATCCAGTCGTCTTTCTTGTAGATTCTCTGAATATAAGTTTTAGTAGAACTCTAAAATGTCCTCCTTGATTTCCTCTGTTTTATCCTTCAGTACTCCATTGACGTCCAATCTCCCAATGTAATTGTATTCAAACCATCCATTCATCATTTTGGGTTACTCTAACCGCAGTCGGATCCTACTATCATGTCTTTCTCTTTAAACCATATCCGTTAGCTCCCATAGAGCATGACTGAGATAGGTGCAGCCGATTGTACGTACATCTATTACTATTGTAGGTAATTCAAAATGCTTATATCTCCCTTCCCGAATGGTAAATAAGGATAATCTTTATTAACTGTGTACCTCGTACCCTTCTTCACCTCGTTTATTTTACTTGTTACAACTCGTCTCTAACTTTCGACTCCGTTCTTCCTTTTTACCGTAAGACTAGATAAGTATTCTTTCCTAAAAATTCCTTATCAAGAACTGTACACCTTTTAGTATACGCCTGATCAGCTGAAGACTTCTCATTTACTCATCATAAGCAATATGCAAAAAATCGAGTTCCTCTAACTCAACACTTTCACAACTATATCTCTTATCGATCATCTTTCTGAATGTAGGCATCGTCTTATTACGGATAAAAGTTCAGAATTTGAATTCTTATAAATGAGCTCTACCACACGATCTAGAGTAAGAAGAAAGAGTGACAGTCCTAAATGCCATGTAGCCTCCTGCTTATAAGTGTGGTGCACGACACACCCATAAACAAGACTCTANTGATGGGCACCCGGAACCTTACCCAATCGAGTACCAACGTAGCTTATCTTTCTTATTACATTATTACACATACATGACATACAGGCCTAATAGGCCAACACAATCCTTTATAAACTCAAAACATAGGCCGGCCAGGCCGTACAATCCTTTATGTACACGACGTATGTCTACAAGCCTCTAAGAGTACATAAATATCATAAAGGTCGGGACAGAGTCCCGCCTTACCAAACAATATGTGTCTAAATCATACTAACCAAACGAGCAACTCCGAAGCAAATGGAGCGCACCAACATCTTCCGCTGAGCTGATAGCCTACTTGGAGGGCTCTCGACCTGTCTATCAGGACCTGCGGGCATGAAACGCAGCGTCCCCGGGCAAAAGGGATGTCAGTATGAATAATGTACTGAGTAGGTAAGGCACATAAATAAATATATAAGAGACATGGGAGAAATATAGAGTACATGACTCAACCCGTAAGCCTGAATAACTTTGTAA
>ML277496.1:0-57312 GCA_005239495.1 Nicotiana undulata
AACTACGTTGTACATCAGGTGCATGAAGGCTGCTGAGGCATTGGCCAGCTCGAATGACATAACAAGAAACTCGTAGTGACCATATCTAGTCCTGAAAGCAGTCTTCGGGATATCCGACTCCCGAATCTTTAGCTGATGATAGCCCGAACGAAGGTCAATCTTGGAGAATACCTTGGCACCCTGTAGCTGGTCAAACAAATCATCAATGCGAGGTAGCGGGTACCTATTCTTCACTGTAACCTTATTCAACTGCCTGTAGTCAATGCACATACGCATCGATCCATCCTTCTTTTTCACAAACAACACCGGAGCACCCCAAGGCGATATACTGGGCCTGATGAACCCCTTATCAAGCAATTTCTGCAACTGCTCCTTCAACTCAGGAAGAGCCATGTGATATGGAGGAATGGAAATAGGCTGAGTGCCAGGCAATAAATCAATGCTAAAGTCAATGTCTCTGTCGGGCGGCATACCCGGAAGGTCAGCTGGAAAAACATCGGGATAATCCCTCACAACTGGGACTGAATCAACTGTAGGGGTGTCGGCACTAACATCTCTCACATAGGCCAAATAAGCATCACACCCCTTTGCAACCATCCGCTGAGCCTTAAGAAAAGAAATGACTCGACGAGGAGTATACTCTAGCGAACCCCTCCACTCTAACCTCGGTAATCCTGCCATAGCCAGCGTCACGGTCTTGGCGTGACAATCAAGAATAGCATAGTGCGGAGATAACCAGTCCATACCCAGAATAATGTCGAAATCTACCATGCTAAGTAATAATAAGTCAGCTCTGGTCTCAAAACCACTGATAAAAATCAAACACGACCGATATATGCGGTCCACAACCAGAGAATCTCCCAAAGGAGTAGAAACATATACAGGGGAACTCAAAGAATCTCGAGATATCCCCAAATGAGAGGCGAAATAAGATGACACATATGAATAGGTGGAACCTGGGTCAAATAATACTGATGCATCCCTATGACAAATGGTAACAATACCTATGATAACCGAGTCTGAAGCAATAGCCTCGGATCAAGCTGGAAGGGCATAGTATGTGGCCTGACCTCCCCCTCTAGGACGACCTCGTCCTCCCCGACCTCCACCTAGAGCTTCTTGAGATGGTGGGGCAGCAGCTAGGGCTGGAAGTATGGCTGGGGGACCTGGTGGCAGACGTGGTACCTGATAAGTATCTGGTGGTGCACCCCTCCTAACTCTAGGGCAATCCTTGATCACATGACGAGGGTCACCACATCCAAAACAACCCCTCTGAGGGCGTGGCTGCTGACTCTGAACTGGCCTGCTGGACTGGCCGGTGATAGCACCTCGAGCAGGAGGCGCCTGAGATACTCGTGGTGCATAATAAGGCTCTCGAGGTCTAGGAGGTGCTGGAATACCACTGGATGCTGGAAGAGCTGAATGTACCGGGCGGCTCACAAAACCCCTACCATAGCGTGCTGCTGATGCACGAGCTCCTGAGAAATGACCCGTCTCTCAAGGCCTCTTGGCCTTTCTCTCCTCTCTGTCCCGGGTCAGCATACTCTCAATCCTCCTAGCAATGCTCACGGCTTGCTGGTAAGTGATATCAGTCTCCAACTGCCTGGCCATACTGGTACGAATGCTAGGATAGAGTCCCTCAATAAAACGACGAATTCTCTCTCTAACAGAAGATACCAAAGCCGATGCATGTCGTGCCAAATCACTGAACCGGACCGCATACTCTGACACGGTCATAGTACCCTGGCGTAGCTGCTCAAACTCCGCACGCCAAACATCCCTGAGACTTTGAGGGACGAACTCGAGTAGAAACATCTCTGAAAACTGAGCCCAAGTAAGTGAGGTTGCCTCGTCCGGACTACTAAGCTCAAATGTACGCCACCACTGATAGGTTGTTCCTCTCAGCTGAAAAGTAGTGAAAAAGACCCCACTCGTCTCCACAATACCCATGGTACGAAGGATGCGATGACACTCCTCAAGAAAACCCAGAGCGTCATCTGAAGCTAAACCGCTGCACTCGGGTGGGTGGTACTTCTTGTACCTCTCAAGACGGAGCTTCTCAGACTCAGATGCAGCTGCTCTGGCCTCAGGTTGAACTGGAGCTGCAATTTCAAGGATCAGGGGAGGTATGAAATGGTTATCTCGGCTGGGAATCAAGCCCCAACACAAAGAGCTGTGGGCCAGCGTAATGGATGACCCTCGAAACCATAATCTGTTGATATACGGCGTAGATCCGGATGATTGATGGAAGAAACACCAAACATATCCCAAACCGCGTAAAAGCGATCAGAATTCGAACACGCCGCGTTTTACTGGGAAGGAGGCATAGGAATATACTCTGGGACCTGCCCCATGTGAACCCTCTACTCAGGAGTATGGGCTGCGGGAGTCTGTGCCCCTCCCCCGGCCTGGGATGTAGCTGGGGCTAGCGGAAGTAGTCCCGCTTGAGACAGAGTACTGAAAGCACTCATGAACTGGGCCAAAGTCTCCTGGAGGGCTGGAGTGATAGTAGGGACCTCCGGTGCCCCTCCAACTGCAGCTGATGGGTGATCCTCCGTCACTGCTCTAGCCGGTGCTCGGGCTGCACCACGTTCTTGTCCCCTACCCCGACCCCTACCTCTAGTGGCTCTGGCTGGGGGCCCGGGTGCCTGATCGTTGGTACGTCCGGTGCGAGTGCGAACAATCTGTAAGCAAGAATAGAATAGATTTTAAGAATTTTGGTAGTAGAAATCATCACAAGAAGGGATTCCAAGAAGTATGATCTTTCTTAACAGTTACATAGCCTCTCGAAGATAAGTACGGACGTCTCCGCGCCGATCCGCGAGACTCTAATAAACCGGCTTGTGATGTTGTGACTCCTATGAACCTAGATGCTCTGATACCAACTTGTCATGACCCAATTCTCCTTCTGACTGGGTCTCTTGACGGCACCTAGTCTAGACGACTAGGTAAGCCTATACCTTAAGCGAAATTTAGATAAAACAGGTAAAATAACAGTAAGTGAAATAAATCATAGTAAAGTCGACGCCCCTCGGCATTAACAGTTACTTTACCCAGAACCCGGTATATCACAATACATCACAAGCTACTCTACTGCTAAATATGTACAACTGGATAGAAAAGCCCGTATAGTTTCATCTACAAGTACTACAACTTCAAGATAAAAAGGGGACTCAGAGATCTGCGGACACTGCTGCTGCTGGCTAGCTGAGATACCGCGTACTAGGACCTGGATCTGCACATGGGGAAAACATGCGCAGAAGGGCGTGAGTACTACACATTCGGTACCCAGTAAGTGCCAAGCATAACCCCAGTCAAGTAGTGACGAGGTCAGGTAGAGGCCCTACTAAGGTTTGCAAAGTAACAAATATAGAGAACAAGTAAGTAAAGCATGTGATAATCGACAAGAATTATGAGTAAAGGCTAGCAAGAAATGGTATAATCAAATGCTCTTTCTTTAGAAATTCATTTCTCGGGCTTGGGACCTCGGAATTTGATTCCGGGCATACGACCAAGTCCCATATTTTCCTACGGACCCTCCGAGACCGTCACATCACAGGTCTGGGTCCGTTTACCAAGAATGTTGACCAAAGTCAACTTTCGCTCACGAGTCTAACCATATGAAAATCTCTCAAATCGGAGGTCAATTACCCAATCAAAACCCCAAAATTAGGTCTAAGATTCACAACCGGCACAGACTCGGGAGCAGGCACCTCTGAGGTGGTGTACGCAACCCGGACCAAATGATAAATGCATCCTTTCCTGATCATTTTGGAGGCCTTAAGATAGGAAATAAACCTACCTCTGGGCACGACATCATTCCCTTTCCATTCAATGACGGGCTCGTTAGGAAATTCGAGCCTCATAATTCTGGTTCGGCAGTCGAGTTTAGCAAAGCACGAGTAAAGCCAATCCATTCCCATGATAACATCAAAATCTAACATATGTAATTCAATAATATCGGTCGTGGTATCTTGACCACACACCGTGACAACACAATTCCTATAGACTCGCGCGGCCGTAATGAAATCACCAACCGGAGTCGATACTGAGAACGACTCAAGAAGCTATTCGGGTTTATCCCAAAACTCGAAGCAATAAGTGGAGTAACATATGACAAAGAGGACCCCGGATCAATAAGAGCATAAACATTAAGCGTTTGCACAGACCGAATACCTGTGACAACATCTGGAGAAGCCTTCGCACTCTGGCGACCACTCAAGGCATAGAACCGACTGGGTCCCCCTTGACCTCGCGCTCTACCCCTATCTGTATTGTGCCCTACTGGAGCTGGAGGGCGTGATGAAGATGTAGCGGCTGAAGAACCGGACGGCTGAGCAGTTCCCCTACCCGTGCCCTGACTGGGCGCACGACAATTCCACTAGGTATGACCTCTCACTCCGCATCTGAAGCATACCGGAATATCCGAGTAACATGGATCAGAATGGAACCTCCCACACTTAGGGCATGGGGCCCTCCGCTGCTGCTGAAACCTCCCACCAGAACGACCTGACTAGTGGAACCTCTTGCTATTTCAACCGGGCCCAAAGCGGCTTCCCTGCTGATAACTGTGCCCTGATGGCGGCGCACTGGCTGAGGACTGAGCATAGGACTGAGATGGTCCTGATGACCCTCTCCCAAGGGCTGATCTCCCACCTCCAACTGAGCTCCCAGGGTTGCCCGCTGACCGGGCCCTACTACTACTCTCTCTCTCTGACCTTATCTTCAATTTTCGTGCCTCCGTAGCCTGGGAAAAACCCACAATCTTCCCGTAGTTCATATCCGAATGCAAAGCAGCTGTAGCAGCCTCATTGACAACCAAGGGACCAAGGCCCTGAACAAACCGACGAACTCTGGCCTCCATAGTCGGCATCATGTGGGTAGCATACTTTGACAAGCGCACAAACTCCATATGGTACTCCCACACACTCATGTGGCCCTGCTTAAGGACCTCAAACTCTGCAGCACGGGCTGCCATAGTCTCGGTAGGCAAGAAATGATCCATGAAAGCATCTACAAACTCGATCCACCTTGCTGGAGGGCTCCCCTCTCCATGGGAACTCTCCCACATCTCAAAACATGAATATGTTGCTCCCTTTAGACGATAGGAAGCCAACTCAAATCCCTCTGTTTCAGTAGCCTTCATAACCCGGAGAGTCTTGTAAATTTCATCTATAAAATCTTGAGGATCGGCCTCTGGGTCGGTGCCTGTGAACTCTGGAGGGGCTAACCACAGAAACTGGTTGACCCTAGAACCTGAAGAATCCCCTTGCTCGCTAGAGGACGCAGGGGCAGCCTGAGATCTTTGGGCCTGGAAGGCCACTAACTGAGTCAACATCTGAATAGCCCCCCTGAGGTCCCCATCAGAAATACTGGGACCGGAAGCTGGAACTGAAGAAGGATCAGGAACATCAGCGGGAGGGATTTCAGTACCCTCCGCTGGAGCAGGAATGGGGATAGACTGGCCTGGCACGAAAGAGTCAGGCAGATTCAAGGTCGGGGAATCATTCTCACCTGCACCATCAGCTAAAGGATGTATGGCCACACTCGGGGTGGAATTGGCCTCTAGGCCGAGTCGAGCTCTCTTCTTGGGCGCCATTTACTGAAAATTAGGACAACGCACGAATTAGATAAAGACATTCTCACCTTTAACTCCATCGCACGACACAGAGTATCAATGAAAATGGTATTTTCCTAAATGTCCATTCAGCCCCCTAATTATAGATGTTTTCGACAACACACCGATAAGAAGGGCTCTACTAGACACGGCTCCGAGACATCCTAGGACACTTTTAAAACCTTAGGCTCTAATACTAAGTTTGTCACGCCTTAGAATCGAGGGACGAGACCGGCGCCTAACCGGATAAACCCAGTCAAGTGCACCTGGATTTCCTTTTCTGCCCATCGTATTACCCGTTCATAAATACATTATTTCATGTGAGTTAGCCGAATTTTGGTTAAAAGTACATTTTACAACATAATTCCGTTTTTCCTCTTTTAGCATTTCAATGATTGATATCCAAACATACAAGGTACAAACATAATTTCCTAACATGAACCACCATTTCCGAGTACGTACAGTTACTACCCAAAAATACATATATACACCCACATCATGTCTACGGAGCCTCTACGAATACTAGAGACTTTACATAACTTGACGGTAACAAGGCCCCGGCTATACCTTTACAATATAAGAAAAAGAGGGTGGTATAATCCACACACGGCCCCGAGGAGAAGAGGGGCTCACCACAACTGCTGAGGAGATGAAGAGGGGGCACCACTAACGACGGGCTGAGCTACTTGCTATGGAACCACCTACATCCATATAAAAGATGTAGCGCCCCCGACAAAAGGGACGTTAGTACTGTGGAATAGTACTAGTATGTATGAACAAACTTTACCTCAAGTACAATCAAGCAGTACACAGATAAGAGACAGTTAATAGAATCCAACAAGCATTGCACAGAAATCGAAATAACCAAAATCAAGAGTTTCATAGATTTCCCTTTTCTTTTTCAACACCTCCATATTCAAGAGTTTCATAGATTTTCATTTCAATAGTGATAATGATCACATTCCATCCTTATTACCTCGTCCACCCTTATCACCTTCTCTCACCCTTATTACCTCGTCCACCCTTATTACTACGTGTTGCAGCGTGCAACCCGATCCCACCGAAAAATCAACAATCACCACCAATTTAAATCACAAGGATCTTCATCATGAAGAACATAAGTTCATATCAACCAACAACTATGTGAAGTCAAGGAACAATGATCATTACCAATCAGTAATTCATATATGGTGTTGCCACAATCATTTAACTCAATAAAATCAGTCCATATTTACATTCATCATTCGCTACACAACCTTTAGCCCTTCGATACGTTCAACAATGCATTTAATAATAACATCAACCAACAATTCAATCACAAAGATTCTCATCATCAAGGATATTCATTCGTAACAACCAAATAACCATATGAAAACACGGCCACAGAAATCTTTATCCAACAGTATGCCATCAACATAAAGCTCAATTAGTTATCCACGTTTCCTTTCCATTATTTACTACACAACATTTAGCACTTAGATACATTCAACAATTGGATTTGTTATAATTTCTTTCGTTCGATAGTACATCCTTTCATACCGAGGTACTCAACAGTTAACGAGATTTGCACGTGATAGAGTAAGCACAAGGAATCACCATTTTCACAACCTCACATAGCACGATGGTATGGCAATCAGCTAGGACAATCAGAGAATAGAATCTTACGTCTCAACACATTAGAACAATCAATTCACATAATCTCAAACAAAGTACACATACCATATGCTCGAACACCAACAAGAAGATTCTACAAAGGTTAAAATTAGCCATACATACCTTGTGTCGAATTTTCCCTTTTTAATTTCTATCACAAATCACCGGACCGTCAAGCAACGTCAATCTAATTCATAATGCAACACATTCATCTTAGAATTGGGAATCATGAACACAATTCGAACTCGCTTAGGCATTTTATCGAATGCTATATGACCCCTTAGATTTCTAACCCCTTATTTGTGAATATTAACCCTAACCCACTTCCTTTTACTAGATTGCGACAATTAATGGACATGCATGCAAGGTTCTTATCTTTTATCTTCAAGAACTGCTTTAGGGAGTTCTACTTATTAACCAAAGTCTGGAAATTTAAGGGAAATGGGGTGAGGAATTTCCTCTTTACGTGAAGAAGACAATAACTCGATAATTCTCGGGCTTGAGTGATTGTGGAAAACCAAATGGATGATATTGAAACCCTTTATCTCAAGAACTCTCTTTTTCTATCTCTATTCTTAGTCAGAAATTGGTTAAAAATGAAGGGGAGGGGTGTTTTATTGAACAGGGGGTCGGGTTTTTAAATTAGAAATTAGGAGCCCCGACACGGAATGCGGTCAGAAATGCGATCGCATTCCTGACATGCGGTCCGCTGACCGGTCGCAGAATGGCCCTCAAGATGGGCCAAAACTAAAAACACACTGTGCAGGTATGCGACCACTATGCGGTCTGCATACACGTTATGCGATCGCATAATGCATCGCATAACCTCCCTCACCAAAAACCAATGGGTGAGAATGCGACAACTATGCGGTCCGCATAACCAGAATGCGATTGCATTCTGGACCGCATAGTTGTCCTTAATTTGGGCTGAAGTCTACCCAGGTATGCGACCATTATGCGGTCCGCATACACGTTATGCGATCGCATAGTGCGTCGCATAATAGCACAATTTCTGAAAAATTTTATCTTTCAAATCCCGGAGTACTTTTAACTCAAAATAAGTCCATGTTAAGAATTTCTACAGTTATACAACACGAGGACCTATTTGGGCATTATTTAGACATGAAATTTCACGGGTCTTTACACTTTTGGCGAGGCATATCTGCAAAGAAATGAAGTGTGAGCGATGTAGCAGACATCAGGAGAAATTTGACTAAGAAAATCAACTATGCAAAAGGTTATGCGATCGCATAACCACTATGCGGACCGCAAACCCTTCGCATAGTAGTCATCTGCTGAAGAGAGTTAATAATGTGATGACTTATGCGATCGCATATCCATTATGCAGTTTGCATAGTCATCGCAGAATCAAACACTAGAAAAGGTCATCAAATTATGCTATTGCATAACCTACCGCAAAGGTGGATTTGCGATCGCAGAACTACCGCAAACATCATGTGAATTTAGACACTCAACTGTTGAAGTATGTGACGGCTCTATGGTTTGTATATCAACTATGATATTGCAGAGCTACCGCATTGTGTCATCTTCCTCAAGTTGTCTAGGTTTTGGTATGTGACACTAATGCGGACCGCATAACGACTATTGGACCGCAAAACTCATCGTTTGCATAGCTCTTCTCACCCTAACAATGGCGCTCCTACTGTTATTACCCAACAAGCTAAACCTAACAGATTGTTAAAAAATATTTCCCCCCCAGCACGAGCAGATACACAGAATCGCATGTGAAAACACGAGCAAAACAAAAAACAAAGAAGCAAACACAACAAAGTTGAAACTAAACTAAAAAGGAAATTAATGGGGATTGAAATAAGAAAAGGGAAATGTACCAGAAGAGGATGACTGAGAATCAACAATCCAGAGGTTAATCCACAGAGGTCGTTCTTGCTAATCCGTTCAATTTTCAAAGTAGCCTTTTCTCTTCTTCTTTTTCTTGTTGTTTGTTTTTTGTTTTAACTGTGAAGTGTGTGTTAGTGGGGGTGTTGATGATGGGTTATGTGAAAGAGGATAAGGGTATGTACTTGGAGATTCTGCGGCGTGTAAGTGACTGCAGAACATGGTATGCGATCGCTTACTCGTTATGTGATGGCTTGTTGCTAAGGTTACTTATCGTTTACAATGTGATGCACTATGCGATCGCATAACCAAAATGTGGTCCACATAGTACACCTTCTCGTCGCATTCCAGCCGCCCCTTTTGGCCAAATTAATTGTCCAGGTCTACGACCATAATGCGATCCGCATAGTTAAAATGTGACCGCATCTGTGTCGCAGACTTCTCAGGATTTCTTTGCTTCCCTTTCTCTCGCAATTTTACCTGTTTTGTGATCTTTTGAACCACCTACACTCTAACACACACTTTAAATTGCTCAATTAAATCTATTTAACAAAAGCTAAAATTTAAAGGCACATGGGTTTCCTCCTATGAAGCACTTGATTTAACGGCGTGGCACGACGAAGTTGGTATTTCTTTGGATTCACTCATCGGTCGGGCTTGGACAATTTGTAAGAGCCAATTGCTCCACCACATGTCTTTCTCCATCTGTGCCCAAGTAATGCTTGATGCGCTGGCCATTTAATTTGAAAGTGCAGAGCCCATCCTCAGATGCTAATTCCACAGCGCAAAATGGGGATACATCTACCACCTTGAACGGACCTGACCACATTGATTTGAGCTTGCCTGGAAACAATTTGTGTCTTTAATTGAAGAGCAAAACCAAGTCACCCGACTTGAACTCCCTTTTCAAGATCTTTTTATCATGGACAAATTTCATTCTCTCATTGTACACAACTGCACTTTCATATGCGTGGAAACGAAATTCCTCCATTTCATTGAGTTGAGTTAGCCTCAAGTTTGCAACTTCAGTCCAGTCCAAATTCAACCTCTTTAGAGCCCACATGGCTTTGTGCCCCAGTTCCACAGGTAGATGACAAGCCTTACCGAAGACTAACCGGTAAGGAGAAGTACCAATGGGAGTCTTGTACGCCGTGCGGTATGCCAACAATGCGTCATCTAGCTTCCTTGACCATTCGGTCCTGTTTGCATTAACCGTCTTTGCTAGAATATTTTTGATCTCCCGGTTGGATACTTCTACCTGGCCACTTCATTGGGGATGATAAGGTGTGGCCACCTTATGCTTGACACCGTATTTCTCTAGCAGCCCCGTGAAAGCCTTGATGAAGAAATGAGACCCACCACCACTAAGAATGGCTCTCGGAGTGCCAAACCGTGTGAATATGTTTCTCTTTAAGAACGCGGTCACACTCCTTGCCTCATTGTTTGGTAAGGAAATTGCTTCGACCCATTTGGATACATAGTCCACAGCTACCAGAATATACTTCATACCATATGAGCTCACAAAGGGGCCCATAAAGTCAATGCCCCACACATCAAAGATTTCAACCTCCATCACAAAGTGCATAGGCATTTCATGCCTCTTGGAGATTGACCCCTGCCTCTGACATTGGTCACAAGACTTGACCATCTGGTTGGAACCATGACAGATCGACGGCCAGTAATAACCACATTCAAGCCCCTTTGCCGCCGTTCTATTACCCATGTGATGACCCCCTACCAGTGAGTCATGGCATGCCTTCAGAATTTGCATAATCTCCTCATCTGGAACACACCTTCTGTGATATTATCCACACAGATAAGGAACAAGAATGGCTCCTCCCAATAATATTGTCGACGCTCTCTCAAGAACTTCTTCTTTTGGTATGCTTCCAAATCATCCGGGATGAGGTCACTAACCAAGTAGTGGGCTATATCGGCGTACCAAAGTGTGGATGAAGAAGATAAGGCCAATATGTTGCTAATCAGGAAAGGCATCATTGATATCAAGATTATCCTTTGGCCGTCGTCTTCTTCAAGCCTAGAGAGATGATCCGCCACTTGATTTTTTGTGCCCTTGCGGTCCTTGACTTCAAAGTGAAATTCATGCAACAAGAGGACCCACCAGATTAGTCTAGGCTTAGCATCTTTCTTCGCCATGAGATATCGAAGAGCGGCATAATCGGTGTAGACCACCACCTTAGACCCCAACACATAAGCTCGGAATTTTTCAAAGGCATATACAATTGCAAGAAGCTCTTGTTCTGTCACAGTATAGTTCACTTGCGCACCATTGAGTGTTTTACTTGCATAATATATAGGATGGAGAACTTTGTTATGCCGTTGACCCAAAACTACTCCAATTTCTACACCACTGGCGTCACACATTAGCTCGAATGGAAGAGACCAATCTGGTGTGACAATAATGGGTGTCGTGGTGAGCTTCTCTTTTAGCTGCTCAAATGCCTTGAGTCACTTTTCATCAAACACAAACTTGGCGTCTTTTTCAAGGAGCTTGCACATAGGATTTGCAATTTTGGAGAAGTCCTTGATAAAGCGCCAATAAAATCCGGCATGCCCTAGAAAGCTTCGAATTCCCTTTACCGATGTTGGTGGAGGAAGTTTGGAGATGATTTCAATCTTTTCCCGATCAACCTCAATGCCATGTTTTGAAATTTTGTGCCCCAAGACAATTCCTTCGTCCACCATGAAGTGGCATTTCTCCCAATTAAGCACGAGGTTGGTCTCCTCACATCTCTTGAGCACTTGTCTAAGGTTTTCAAGACAATGCTCAAAAGAGTCACCTACAACCGAAAAATTGTCAATGAAAACCTCAAGGAAATCTTCCACCATGTCGGAGAAGATGGACATCATGCATCGTTGAATGGTAGCTGGAGCGTTGCACAAACCAAACGGCATCCGGCTAAAGGCAAAGGTTTCATATGGTCAAGTGAATGTTGTCTTCTCTTGGTCCTCCAATGCTATATTGATTTGATTGTAACCAGAATACCCATAAAGGAAGCAATAAGAAGATCGTCCCGCTAGCCGATCAAGCATTTGATCAATAAAAGGCAACGGCGCCAAAATTTTGTCTGATAATGGAACTTGTTAATGTTTGCAACCACCAACAATAAATGAACAATGAGAAGTAAATATATATCAACTAGCTATTATATATATTCAATGTTAAACACCCATTTAGGGACCACAACCTTAGTATTTAAAGCTAGCTACTCATACTTAAATACCAAAATTTAAGAATAATAAATGTCATAAAAGCTTACAAAATGCAAGAATCTTCACTTCTAAAGCTTCCAAAAGAGAGGAATATTCAACGTGTGTATTGTAGCTCAAAAACCAGACAAGAATGACCCACAAAACTCCAATAAATCTATTTATAGTGGGCTACAACTCGGGGTCAAAAAAGGACAAAAATTCCCTTCCAGTTCAACTATGCGACCGCATTCCTGTCGCATAACAGAAATGTGGTTCGCATTCTTAACGAATCCATCGCAGATTCAAAACCCTAGTCACTAGGTACTCTTCGCATTCATGTTATGCGGTCCACATTGTTGATATGCGACCGCATAATATCATCGCATCTCTACTCTCAGCTTTTGGCACAGGAGGTTTGCGGTCCATTATGCGGCTCGCAAACCTGTTATGCGATCGCATACTGGACAGCATTCTTGCACTTGAACGTTTCCAAATAAACTGTTGGACTCTGTGATTCACCTGGGCAATATGTGATCTGCATATTAGATTTGCGGTCCGCATTGTTGACTATGCAATCGCATTTTGCCCCATTCTTGTCCATTTTCAGCTTTTTGATCTCATTTACATGTTCATGAGTCCCCCAACCTCCTATACTACAAAACATTAAAATTACATAAGTATAAAAGATAATTGCTTTTAAAATAAGCCAAAATCCAAGTAATTTGGTATTAAATGTGCCAAAATTCTCCGGCATATCACTTAGTTTTACTTATACTGTTCTACCTTTCTAGACGTTGTTTCAGACTGTGTTATTGTATAGATTTTCATGTACTCAGTGAGAGTTATTATTCTTAAACTTGCTTCATCTTACTTTTAATACAAAATGCTTAGTTTTATTGTGAATGTCGGCTTGCCTAGTTCTATGGTAGGCGTCATCACGACATGTTGAGTTTTGGGTCGAGAAAACCTCGGTAGTGATTCTTGTTGTTATCTTACTTATCTCACTTGTGATGGTCCACATTGTTTCCTTGATGTTTTTATTATGTGTTCCTTCATTGTTGCAGTTATTGCTTTAAATACAATTGCAGCTAGTTGTTTTTCCTTATTGCCTTATTTTTCTTTGTTTACATTCTTAGACGATATTATACTTGTTCAATTTCTTATTCCTTTACTAGTAGGTGTCTTGACATGACCTCGTCGCTACTCTACCGAGGTTAGGCTTGATACATACTGGTACTGTCGTGGTGTACTGCTTCTCCACATCTTTTTGTGCACATCCAGGTACCTCATACCAGGATAGGCACCAGTGAGTAGAGCTTCCAGATCGGAGATTTCAAGGTATACTTGCAAGCGTTCGCATGCCTCAGAGTCACCTTTTGACCTTGCATTTTATTGCATACCCTTTATATGGATATTTATGTATTAGGGATGTTTCAGTATACTCGTGAAGAGCTCATGACTCAGTCTCATCAGATTTTGGGAGTTATTGTTAGCAACCTTAATTCTTCTTAAATTATTATATCAATTTAATTTCAAATTCAAGCTTATTTTAAGTCCTCAATCCTAGCATATATGTTCATTGTTAGCGGACTTCTTGGCAGATCACCCTATACCAGATGATTGGGAGCTAACTGACAAACTACCTAATGAGAACACAATGATCATTGAAGTTCAGCCTCCATGGAAGATGTACTTTGATGGTGCTGCACATCACTAGGAGATGGTGCTGGTGTAGTATTTGTCACTTCTCAAGGTGAAGTTCTGCCCTACTCTTTTACGTTGACGCAACTCTGCTCTAACAACGTTGCTAAGTATCAAGCACTAATACATGGGCTTGAAATGGCTGTCAAAATGAAGCGGTTGCAGTTGCAAGTCTTTGGTGACTCTGAGTTAGTGGTCAATCAGCTTCTAAGTAGTTACGAGGTCAAGAAGCCTGAACTATGCCCATATCATGATTGCACTAAAATGTTAATGAGGTATCTCGATGATGTGACTATCCAGCATGTGCCAAGGAAAGAAAATAAGAAGGTTGATGCTTTAGCTGCCCTAGCTTCTTCATTAACCCTGCCTGATCAAGCGCAAGTTACTGTCTGCCAAAAATGGGTAGTATCGCCGCCAAATGAGCCTGAAGGTGAAGAAAACGAACTCAAGCATCTTGTCGCTATTTCTGAAGTTGAGAAAGAAGAATGGCGACAACCCATTATCGACTACTTATGCTATGGGATACTTCCAGAAAATCCGAGGAGAAGGACTGAAATCCGTCGTCATGCACCTCGCTTCATTTACTACAAAGATACACTATACAGAAGGTCGTTCGAGGGAGTACTCTTGCAATGCTTAGGGGGAGAAGAAGCACTCCAAGATTTGCAAGAGGCACATTATGGGGTATGTGGGTCACACCAGTTTGGACCAATGCTCCGCTTCCATATAAAAAGTATGGGATATTATTGGCCAACGATGGTAAAAGCTTGCTTGGACTACACTCAAAGATGCAAGGCTTGTCAATTCCATGCGAATTCTATTCATCAACGTCCTGAAATGTAGCACCCGATTGTTGCATCCTGGTCATTTGACGCTTTGGGATTGGATGTTGTTGGATCACTGCCAAAGTCCTCTGGTGGGCACCTATACATCTTAGCTGGAGCTGACTACTTCTCAAAATGAGCTGACGTTGTTGCTCTTAAGGAGGTAAAGAAGGAAAATGTTGCAAGTTTCATCCGAGTAAACATAATCCATCGCTTTGGTATTCCTCGTTACATAATATCGGATAACGGAAAGCCATTCAATAATAGGTTGACGAACAAGATTTGTGATCCCTTTTGCTTCAAGCAACGTAACTCTTCGATGTACAACGTTGTCGACAATGGTCTAGTTGAGGAATTCAATAAACTGTATGCTACTTGCTAAAGAAAGTCGTCTCTACATCAAAACAAGATTGGAATGACCGTATGGAAGAAGATCTATGGGCATATAGGACGACTCACCACACGTCAACACAAGTGACTCCTTATTCACTCGTTTATGAAGTCGAAGTCGTCTAGCCACTTGAGTGTAAAATACCTTCATTACGACTGGCTATTCAAGAAGGGATCACTGATGAATAAAATGCTCGAGTCCAATTAGTAGAGTTGGAGGCTCTAGATAAAAAGAGGTTGGAAGCTCAATAGAGCCTTGAATGTTATCAAGCTTGAGTTTCTCGCGCCTTCAATCAAAAGAGTTCGCCTGAGATCCTTTCAAGTAGAATATCATGTCCTTCCCATACGAGGACCCACTATTACTTCCCAAAAACATGTAGGGAAGTTCACTTTAAAATGGCATGGGCCAAGTGGGGCTGGTTGATGCAGATGGCATGAGAATCGCCCCGATCAATGACAAATATTTTAAGAAGTATTATCCTTGAAGTTGCAACGCTCCCTGATGCATGAACCTAACATGTTCGAACGCTCCTTGATGCATGAGCCTAAACTACATGTTCCTACACTCCTGGCCTGCAAGAGAATAAACTGTGTACAACCCAAAAAAAGGAGTTCACTCGGTTGTTAACCTCGAAAGAGGAGGCCTAGGAAAAAGTTAGGACATAAAAAAAATAAAAAAAATAGAAACGTTAAAGGACAAAATATACTCCTGTACTTTTAAAAATGGTCTAAGGATGACCTTCGTTATACTATTGGGTTATCTATACCCTAACTGTCATACTTTGGAACAAAAATACCCTTATTTCAGATAGAGTGCCACATGGCAGCACCAGATTAAAACGACCCATTGCTTTAACACGATCCGCTTAGAATATACCCACAGCCCGACCCAAGTAAAACCCCACTTAAACTATAAAACCCAACAAAATAGAATACCCTATTTTACCTCACCCCCTTCGTTGAAAAACAGAAAGAAACAGCGGAACAAACATTATTTAAGGATACAACGACAAGTTTTGCCAATGATTTTGGCTCGTCGTACTTCCTTTTAACGATGATTTGGCAATTTTGATGATTCATTTCATGACTTAGGAACATTTGATGATATCTGTTACATACCCAGACGCAACGGATTCTTCTAGCGACGAAGAAGACCAGCTTTTTTGAAGAAGGCGCGTGAAAAAGTACATTAACGAAATCAGTATTGAAATCCCCATCAAGTGTGAAGTCAGCATAGTGACCAGTGGGAAGACGAAGGGGAAGAAACGTGCAGCTGACATTCTTCAGCCTAAGGAAAATCCAACGTAATTCCATGCCTTCAAATCATAGATAAATGTGTAGCATTTATGATTTAGGGTTTCAATTTGGGGATTTTGAAAATTATCAATGGTACTAAAAATAAAGAGTTAATTAGGAAGCGAATTAATAATGGAAGGCATAAGAAGAGTGATACATTAGAATTGGATGAAATTCAAAGGTATTTTCATGTACCAATAAACAAAGCAGCTAAGGAGTTGAGAGTTGGATTAACAGTGTTGAACAAAAGATATAGGGAACTTAATAGCATATGATGGCGTCATCGTAAGATTAAGAGTTTGCAGACTACCAAACAATCGACTTCTTTATGTTTCAGTTGAGGGGATGAGGTAAAATAGGATATTCTGTTTCGTTGGGTCGTGTATTTTAAGTGGGGTTTTACTTGGGTCGGGTTGTCAGTTTGTTCTAAGCAGACCGGGTTAAAAAATAAGTCGTTTTAATCTGGTATTTCCACGTGGCACTCCATCCAAAATAAGGGTATTTTTGTTCCAAATTATGACGGTAGGGTATAGATAAATCAATAGTATAACGAGGGGTATTTTTAGACCATTTTCGAAAGTACAAGGGTATATTTGGCCCTTTGCAGAAATAAAAATTTACCTATTTGGTATGACTTGATCCTCTTCACCGAGGTATGTAGGAAGCTTAGAGTTTCATTCTCAGTTCAGTCATATGAGTTCAAAAGATACATAATCCTTTAATTGTTGTCTGAATGAAGTACGATGAAGTGTAATTCATTCAATCAACACTTAAAAATCGAGCTGAAATACCATTCTCCTATTAAACTTTGGATCTCATTTAATTTAAAGGGGACACCCGCTATGGTAAATTGGTACCTCAATAAAATTATTAATGTCTTTTAGGAGGATGCCAAGCATTTGTAATGAAGTCCGAGAATTATTTATGCCTTCATGTTATCCAAACCTTCAAGTTATTTTTTATCAAGCCTTCACGACGTTTCAAATTCAGTGAGACTTGAACCCAAGACATTTGGTGGGAATGGAGCTCTTGAATTTAAACTTCTGGCAATTAAAAACGTCTTGCGATCTCGAGGCTTCCCACACCAAGATACCAAAAATTTGTGAAGTCGCGCTAATTTGGAATTGTCGGCATATTAGAAACAGAAGTCGACTTTGAACTATCATCTGAAACTATCCTCAAGGTATTAAATTTAATATTTTGTATATGTTTTAGATTTTGAATTTTATTTTCTAATAGATCAAATGGTTTGTGATTTTGATATTCCTATATCAACATACAAAAGTTTTGTGAAGTCGCGCAAATCTGAAATCATCGCCGTGTCAGATTTTAGTATTGACTTTGAACTATCATATGCAACTATCCTTAAAGTACTAAATTTTAAATTTTTTATATGTTTTTGAGTTTTAAGATTAGTTTCCAATAGATCAAACGACTCATGATTTCGACATTCCTACATCAAGATACAAAAGTTTTGGTGAAGTCGCGCAAATCTAAAATCATCACCGTGTCATAATTTATTTATGATTTTGTTATCTGAAACTATCCTTAAGACATTAAGTTTTGCATTTTGGATATGTTATATATTTGTAACTCAAGTTTCCAAAATCAAAAGGTTCTTGATTCTGACTTTCCTACACCAAGAAATGATTCTTTTTGTTTTGTGTGACTGCGAAAATCTGAAATTTTCTATGTGGTGTTTGATTCTGAAGTTGGTTTCAAAATGTTATCTGGGTCGATTCTGAAGGTGTTTGATTCTATATTTTGGATATATTTTAGATATTGAAGTTTAATTTTTGAGAATTCAAACGGTTTGTTATTTGGACTCTACCACGACAAGATATGAATATTTCGTTACAAGGGCGTAAAGTTAAAAATTATGCGACTAAGATAAATGTCAGGCTACATTGAGAGTAATCTCTTTGATAGTCGAGCCACATTGAGATTAGTCTCTCTGATAGTCGGGTCATATTGAGAGTAATTTCTCAGATAGTCGAGCCACATTGAGAGTAATCTCTCCTTTAGTCGTGTCATATTGAGAGTAATCTCTCCGATATTCGAGCCACATTGAGAGTAATCTCTCCGATAGTTGGGTTATTTTGAGAGTAATCTCTCCGATAGTCGAGCCACACTGAGAGTAATCTCTCCGATAGTCGGATCATTTTGAGAGTAATCTCTCCGATAGTCGAACAATATTGAGAAGTAATCTCTCCGATAGTCGGGCCATGATAATAATCTCTCTGATGTTCGAGCGGGGATGAGTACCCATCCCCTCACACCCCAATATTGTCTTTTTCATGCATGGATTATCTCGTTAAATAAGAACATATCCTTCTCGCTTGACCTAGAAAAAAAAAGAGAAAAAAAAAGAGCAAGCAAAGAAAATGCGGAAGAAGAGAAAAAAAATTACCTCAAGTACTAGCACTTTTCACTCGTTAAAAAATGAACTCAAGAATAACTTGAAGATGCCGATAATTGATGCTCAAAAAACATGAGAATGTGGCTATGTATAGATTTCTCAAGGCAACAAATTAAGTGGCTTTGTTGATGTGGGAGCAGCAAGTATTGTAATCCAAAAAGGAATTGAGTATCCAAGCTTAATTAGAATGACATGCGGTGCTTCATGGCCCATGGGAATAGGTGTAATTATAGGAGTTCTATGTTAAGTAGAAAAAGGAAATCTCGTAGGAATTGGATTCTACCGAAGAGTTAAAGCTTTGAATTTTACAGCATCTAAGATGCTTGGAGTTACACCAGCAAACTTTAGCTTTTTACAGTGGAAGTCTAAGTCAAATAAGTATTTGACAATTACAACATATCCACGTACTTAAATGTAGTCATATAGACTTAAGAAGTTACATGGAAAAGAAAACAAAGGATATGTTGTCTTCATTAAACACTTCAAGAGTAGTTAAAACCTATACCTCGACAAGTCTTGATATATGGGCCATTTGTAGGAATATAAAACTTTGTTGGATCTACATTCAATAAACTAAATTGGACCATTTTTAAATCTATTAGTCTAAATAAATATTTTGGGCTAATATAATTGAATTAATTATATAAGTCCAATTTAATTGGGCTACAAGCGATTAACCCACTTCATTATGCCTAAGATGGCATCTTCCTAGAGGCCCAATGTCACGTGTCAAATGGTGTTGCATGTCAAATAAAACAAAAAGAGCCAATTGGATCGTGCCACGTGTCAAATGACAAGACATGCCAAGTCAAATTAAAAGGCCAATGAAACCGCGCCATGTGTCCAAGTGACATGTTCTGGCTAATCAAATGCGGCCTTGTCACTCTTCAATCTGATTAGTCGGAAAGAATCTTCATAACCCAGAAAAGTGACCAGAAGTTATAACAAGAAGCAAGAGAGAGCTCATGGATCAAACGCCACAAATTTCTCTACAAGTTTCAAGCTTCAAGCAATCAAGTCCAAGTTCAACAACCCAAGTTCAAGCTCAAGAACGAAGAATAAGTCAAGATTCAAGGAGTACGAGTTCAAATCAAAGCTCGTACTAGTGGAATTCAATATCATCGTTCATGGAAAAAAATATAGATTGAAGATCAAACTCAAATGCCCTTGAATTTATTTACTATTAAAAAGAAGAATCAGAGGATTTATAGAGATTGTACACTCATTGTTTACCTTGAAAATAGTGGTAACGATTATATTTGATTTGTGGTTCTAAAAATATGTTATTTATTCCAATACTAGTAGATAATCAAGAAATATTAAGTGTAAGTGAGAAGAAGTTAAGCGTAACCAGTGTCACCAAAGGGGTTGGGACGTCGAGCTTGATAGCCTCGGTATCTCGAGGTGAGTTAAGAATATTAAAGTATGAGCAATAAATGAAGAGCAATAAAGCTGAAGAACAATTGTAGAGCATAGTAAATGAGAAAAAGCGGAGTAGAATGTTCTATTGCAGTGAATGATGTATCTTTACAAATGATTGGAGTCCCCTTTATATACGAGGGGAAAACCTTAATATGGTACACCTTCTAATTATGACAAAGAATATTATTGGTACAACTGTATAACAGACTAGTATGAATTTGTACTATTTCATACAAATCTTATCTCATAATTAACACCTTAACCACGTGTCCTTAAGAGATTCCTGTCTTTCTTGACTGTCATAGAAATAATATCGTCTTAGAGGTAGGTTGTGCTGAGTTTCCGATTTTTCTCCTTCGAGGTGTGCGTCTTCGAGTCGGACTCGAACCTCACTTCGAATGGGGCAAACTCGAGCTTGAGGCAATAAGGTACTTCAAAATCGGGCTCTCCGATATCGACCGAATACAGATAGTCTCCGCGTTTCTTATAATGATAGGGTAAGAAATGTTTTGATTTCGACCTTTCGATACTCCAATCATGATGTCAGTCTTTTGAGGTCAGCGGTTAGTGTGACTAAAAAGTCGTGCAAAGGTCACGTCTACATAGTTTCAGAAAACCATTAAATGATAACGGCTATTGGTCGTCCGTTTTGCTTCTCCAACACGCGTAATCATCCTCCATAAATATCCCAACCTTTCACTATCCAAACATTTACTTTCTACAATATCTTCAAATCTTCATCAACTCATCTCCGCATTTTGCCCTTTTCTTGTGCTCATTCCCGAGCAAGCTTGTTCTTCTTTATCTGAATTTTCACAACAAAAAATGGCAAAGACTTCTAAGACAATTCCCCAAAAGAGGAAGGCCTCTTCGTCTTCACGGCCATCAAAGAGTAAGGTGGTAGTTCCTCCCCGTATTGAGGAATGCACCCTTGGGCCTTGCGAAACGTCTTCCGACTTTAAGATCGATAAACCTACTTCAGTTCCAGGTCGATGTGAGCCCATGTCTCGTTATATTACCTTAATAACCAAACTCGAACAAGCTAAGGCGGATTGTCATTGGGGGGATAAAGTACAAGTGGAGATCCCTTCACCCGAAGAAGACATAACCACTTACAAAGCAGGTTTCCTGAGCGTATATACATGCCCGTTTACCTCAGGTCTCGTAGAACCTTCTTTACCCCTTATAGATCCAGTGATTCTCGACTTATGTCGACAATATCGGGTGACGCTCGCCAAATCTATCCTTCCTTCTATCGAATTGTTCACCTGATTAGGTACTTTTCGAACATGGTCGAGGGGATGCCTTTCACGCTCGACCATCTGATTAGACTATACAGCCCTCGTAACTATCGAGGTGGCCTGATTAAACTACAACGTCGATCTTCAAAGTCTTTCTTTGCTAGCATCGATGAAGATAAAGACCGTGGGTGGATGAGCCGCTTCGTCCAAGTCAGGACCTCTGACTTGATTCCTTCTGAGAAGATGCCATTGCCCGAGGAATGGAATATGAAGCGTAAGTGTCGACTCATCGAATACGTTTCATTAAATGTTTTCTCTTTCTTTTGAACTAACTCCTTCATAATGATGCAGCCATCAAATGGTACCCCGGTGCGGTTCAAGACCTCTCGGGCTGCGTTCGGCAACTGGCTTTCACCTCCACATATGACGAGCGCGTCTGGCGCGACTTGGACAAAGGCCGATGGGAGGCCAAAACCACAGTTAGTTCTCATCATTAGAATATTTGAATCCCCTAGCGAAATACCCCTTGGCAATATACTAATTTAATGCTTGTGTAAGCCTAGGAGATTTGTTTCAATGAGGTCGCCCCCACTTGGCAAGGTAGAGACTCCAAAACCCTCCAAGGACAAAAAGAGAGAGAAAAGGCCACTGGTAGAGTCCCCGAAGCCCAAAAAGGCCAAAGTTCGAAAACCTAAGGCTGATACAGTGGCCTTAACTCTGGAAGCCGCTGAAAGCCTTCGTGCCGAGGACGAAGAGGATGATGACTGCCCGTTGGTGTTTAGGGGAACGGGAAGCACCGATGCTTCAAAGTCCGCTGAATCGAAGGCTGCTGAACCAGAGGTTGCTGGTATGGTTCAATCTCGGGCTGAGGAGGTCTCCTAGGGGAGCTCAGGCAAAGTCCCTGAGCCGACTGATGAACAAAACATACCTTGTGCTGAAAAGCACTCGGTCGAAGAGCCCGAAGAAACCAACCACGAAGCTTCTCAAATGAGGGAGAAGGCCCCGATTGAGCCACTCGGGGTAATTGACGTAGATGACTCTCCATAGGGCCCGTCTTTTCCTAAGGGGAAAATACGGGATGCCCAGGACATGAAGACTCCTAAAGCGGGGGCATCTCACGGGGAGAATGATATCTTCGAAGAATGCCTCGCCGGGATTGAGGAGGGGCCCAACTGTGACGCCTCGTTCATCTTCGAAGAGGACGATAAGCTTCGAAAGCAGGTATACTTTGTCTTTAACAATTATACTTAGGATTTGGTTCATGCCTTTTTGACGTCCTTTCTTCGTGACCAGGATGTGATGCGCTATGATCAAGCTTTATCCAAGTCTCGGGTTGAGCTTTCCCGATGTGAAGATGAGCTTAGGAAGCTCATGCTAGAATCTGATGAACTCAAGGCCCTCTAGGTCAAAAGAGAGGGGGAACACAACGACCTTCAAGCTTGTTCGGCGAAAGCGTCCTAGGAGAGGGTAGGTTTTGTTGAGCGGGTAATATAGCCTTTGTGGGATTATTTGATGTTGTCACGACCCGAGTTACCCTCCGAACGGTCTCGTGACGGCACCTAGTCTCTACGACTAGGTAAGCCTATAACTTGCGGAAAATAAAAGCAATATAATAATTTAAATAAAAAAGAAGAAGAAACATATAACTCAGTCGCTCGGCATATACAAATTCACTTCCCAAACCCCGGAATGTCACTACAGTCACAAGCTCTGTACTAATGTAGCTCTATACATTGAAATGGTGGAGAAATACATAAGTCAACTAATCCTATACTAGAGTAGAAGGGGACTCGTGGGATTCTGCGGACGCGGAAGAATTACCTCGCGGTCTCCTGGCAGCTGCTAGTGATACTCCTAGCCAAGATACTGGGTGCTCGTACCTAGATCTGCACATGGAAAACATGCGCAGCAAAAGGGCATGAGTACTCCACAATTTGTACCCAGTAAGTGCCAAGCCTAACCCCAGTCAAGTAGTGACGAGGTCAGGTTAAGGCTCTACTGGATGTTTATCGTAAAACAGTTCAAAAATCTAAGCAGAGAGATATATTAAGCTGAGGCAAAACA
Source organism: Nicotiana undulata (assembly GCA_005239495.1). NCBI lineage: Eukaryota > Viridiplantae > Streptophyta > Magnoliopsida > Solanales > Solanaceae > Nicotiana > Nicotiana undulata. The sequence goes on from ML277496.1 coordinate 23,698, forward strand.
GTAGAAACGGTAAGCTAAATGAAATAGTAAAAGGGATCCCCCGGCTCATCACAACATATATCACAATAGCAAATATGCAATGCAGTACATGGGGGAAGCTCCCGGAATCTCATCTGTAGTCCCAATTTAAATATGCTATGCAGTACATGGGGAAAGCTCCCAGAATCTAGTCCGTAGTCCCAATTTAAATATGCTATGCAGTACAGGGGGAAAGCTCCCGGAATCTAGTTCGTAGTCCCAATTTAAATATGCAATGCAACGAATACCGGATACTATTTGAACAGTTCAGAAAGAATTCAAAGGCATATATGGATAAAAACTACCTAAGCATGATACAATAGTAACAAATAGGAGTAACTCAAATAAGGCAAGTGGACATGCTCATTCCTAATCTACACTACACAAATAGTACAGGGAACAATGAAATAGGGATGAATGATTTACGTCATGAAGGAAAAAGTGGAGTTTTAGCAACAATAGCCCGTGTACGCACTCGTCACCTCACGTACACGACACCCATATAACAGAAACAATATCAAACCAACCTAAGGAAAGTCCCCAACACAGATTTAGGCAAGCCACTTACCTCGACTGCGCCACTCAACTCAAAATCACACCCTTGCCACGAGTATCCGACTCTGGGTTGCCCAAATCTAGTCAATTCGGTTGCATAAAGTAAATATCAATTCAAGGAACCAAAATAGCTAATAAGCTCGAAGCTAAAACGCGAAATTAGGAAATTTTCCCAAAAAGTCCCCCAGGCCCACATCTCGGAAATGGATAAAAATTACAAATTCCGAACACCCATTCACTCACGAACTCACTCGAACAAGAATTATCAAAATCCGACGTCTAAATCTCCCTAAATCCTCGGATTTCTACTTGGGGAAGTTTCATCCCAATTTCATGGTTTTTCATCCAAATTTATTGATTATGTTGAGGAAATTGATAGAGATTAATGGTATACAAGTGAATTAAGGTTAGGAAACGTTACCTATGAATCTCCTTTTTGAAACCCACTGAAAATCGCCAAAACTCGAGCTCTAAATCGTTTTAGGAGTTATGAATTTCAAACCCTCAAAGGTTTTTATAAATAGTCAAGGGATTCCGCACCTGCGGCCCTTGGACCGCACCTGCGGAAAATCCATTGCAGGTGCGGAAAGTCACTTAACAGGGCTGGGGCCGCACCTGCGGTCACTTGGCCACATCTGCAGTCCTGCACCTGTGGAACCCAGACCGCACCTGCTACCACTCGCAGCCCCCACCCAAAATCCGCATCTGTGAGACTAACCTCCGCACCAGCGTATCCGCACCTGCGGTTCCCTGTCTGCAAGTGCGAAACACCAGAACCAGCAATGGTTCAACTGTTCTCTAAGTTCCAAAATCACCCGTTGAGCATCTGAAATATGCCCGAGACCCCCGGGACCTCAACCAAACTTACCAACCAGTCCTAATACTTCATTCAAACTTGGTCGAGCCTTTAAAAAACATATCATAACATCACAATCATCAATTATGCATAGATTCAAGCCTAGGAACTTATGAAATTTCCAAAATTCACATTCGTTGTCGAAACACATCAAAACTCATCCGAATGACCTCAAATTTTACACACAGGTCATAAATTACACTACGGACTTGATGTCACTTTCGGAATTCCATTCCGAGCCCGATATCAAAATTTCACCTATCGGCCGAAATCGACGAAATTCTAACTTTCGCCAATTCAAGCCTAAATCCACTACAGACCTTGAAAACACCTTCCGAACATGCTCCTAACCCCAAAATCACCCAACGGAGCTAACGGAGTTGACAGAATTCCATTGCAAATCCATCTTCACATAGTTCTAACCACTGCCCAATTCCTAAAGCTAAACTTCCCATTTATGGATTATGTGTCCAAAATCCCTCCGAATTTCACCACTCAACGTTCCGACAAGTCCCAAAAGAAGAAATAGGCATGGAAGAAATAGTTATTAAGGGTTCGGGGCGTTATTTATCAAAATGACCGACCGGGTCGTTACATTCTCCCCCTCTTAAGAAAATCGTTCGTCCTCGAATGAGTATAGAAACATACCTGAAGCTGTGAAAAGGTTAGGGTACTTAATTTGCATATCCTATTCAGTCTTCCAAGTTGCCTCCTCGACCAGATGACCCCTCCACAGAACCTTGACTGAGGCAATATTCTTCGACTTGTGCTTCCTGACCTGCCTATCCAATATAGCTACAGGCTCCTCAGCATAAGATAGATCCGTGTCCAACTAGACTGAACTGAAATCTAAAACATGAGTCGAGTCACTGTGATACTTCCAGAGCATGGAGACGTGGAATACCGGATGAACACCAGCTAGGCTGGGAGGCAAGGCCAACTCATAAGCAACCTCCCCAACCCGTTGCAATACCTCAAAAGGGCCAATAAACCTCGGACTCAGTTTACCCTTCTTCCTAAACCTCATGACGCCCTTCATAGGCGATACCCAAAGCAAAACCCGATCACCAACCATAAATGCCAAGTCACGAACCTTCCGATCCGCATAACTCTTCTGCCTGGACTGAGCTGTGCGAAGTCTCTCCTGAATCACTTTCACTTTGTCCAAGGCATCCTGGACAAAATTTGTACCCAACAATCGGGCAACGCCCGACCCAAACCACCCCACTGGAGACCTGCACTGCCTACCATACAAAGCCTCATACGATGCCATCTGAATGCTGGACTGGTAGCTATTATTATAAGCAAAATCTGCAAGTGGCAAGTATCGGTTCCATGACCCTCCAAAATCCATCACATAGGCATGGAGCATATCCTCGAGAATCTAAATCGTGCGCTCGGACTGCCCGTCCATCTGAGGGTGAAAGGATGTACTCAACTCCACCCTGGTGCCTAACTCTTGCTAAACGGCTCTCCAAAACTGTGAAGTGAACTATGTACCCTTGTCTGAGATGATAGATATTGGAATACCGTGGAGGCGAACAATCTCCCTGATATAAATCTCAGCCAACCTCTCGGATGAATATGTAGTCAACACTGGAACGAAATGGGCTGATTTGGTCAGCCGATCCACAATCACCCAAATAGCATCATACTTCCTCAAAGTCCGAGGAAGTCCAACCACAAAGTCCATGACGATCCGCTCCCACTTCCACTCTGGAAGCTCAATCTGCAGAAGTAACGTTCCCGGTCTCTGATGCTCACATTTGACCTGCTGACAATTGAGACACTTGGCTACAAACTCCACTATATCCTTTTTCATCCGTCGCCACCAATAGTGTTATCTCAGGTCTTGGTACATCTTCGCGGTACCCGGATGGATGGAATACCGTGAACTATGGGCCTCCTCAAGAATCAGATCCCGAAGTCCATCTACATTGGGCACAAAGATACGGCCCTGCATCCTCATCACGCCATCATAACCTATGGTCACATCCCTCGCATCACCCTGCCGAACACTATCTTAAAGAGCTAGAAGGTAGGGAGCATCATACTGGCGCTCCTGAATGCGGTCAAAAAGAGAAGATCGAGCAACCACACAAGAAAATACCCGACAAGGATCAGAAAGATTCAGTCTCACGAACTGGCTGGCTAAGGACTGAACATCCAAGGCTAAGGGCCTCTCAGCTGCATGAAGATATGCCAAACTCCCCAAACTCTTCGCCCGGAGACTCAAGGAATCGGCCACCACATTGGCCTTCTCCGGGTAGTATAATATAGTGATGTCATAATCCTTGAGTAACTCCAACCACCTACGCTGGAGAAAATTGAGGTCCTTCTGCCTGAATATATGTTGTAAACTCCGGTGATTAGTTAAGATCTCACAGGGAACACCGTACAAATAATGACGCCATATCTTAAGGGCGTGAACAATCGCTGCCAACTCGAGATCATGAACTGGATAGTTCTTATCATGCACCTTCAACTGCCTGGACGTGTAGGCAATCACCCTACCATCCTGCATCAACACCGCCCCAAGGCCAATCCTCGAAGCATCATGAACATGATTAAAGTAATTATTTAATATTATAAAAATATAAAAAGTCATTTTCTGTGTAGATAATGTAATTATGCATATATGGGCTATTATTGCAAAATTATAGCAATTATAGCCTAAAGATGCAAATATAATTATACATAAAATGATTAAAGCTCAATATGAATATAAATGAAAATAATTAAGTGATAAATCATTATAATATTATTTGTGATGCAATTACTAATTATTTAGATAATAAAATGCCAGAATAAATTAATTAAAAATCCTTTAAAAATTACAGTAAATTACGGAAAAATACTAGTTGATGCTCATGCACTATTTTGAAAGTATATATGTGTTTTTTTAAAAATATATATGGGAAAATTTGGGTATCAACAACAGTACCTCGGAAGATCCCCCTGAACATTAACTTTTGGGACTACGAGACGGTGTCTCGGGAGATCTCATTTAAGTATTTACTTTCGGGACTACGAGACGGTATCTCGGGAGCACCCTTGTTGTTTATCTCACTATGTTGTGTTGTTATTTTTTGGTGAATTCTTTTGGTTAAATTCTCAGTCTTTACGTCATGTTGTTATATCTTGTTTACCTTGAAAAATGGTATTAACAATTATATTTGATTTGTGGTTCTAAAAATATGTGATTTATTTAATACTAGTTGTTAGGTAAGAAATGCTAAGTGTAAGCAAGAGAGAAATGATAAGCAAACTAGTGTAGTCACGAGACTGGGGGCCTCGAGCCTAGTAATATCGAGACTCGAGGGTGATCTTCGTCATTTAATAATGAATAATAAATGAAGAACAATAAATGGAGAACAATAAATGAAGAGCAATAAACCAGTAAGCAAGAAAAGCAGAGAATGTTCTATTGCAGTGAATATTTATTTGTCTTACAAAGTGATAGGGGTCCCCTTTATATAGGAAAGGATGATCCCAACATTGTACATGTCTAATTATGACAAAGAAATACTATTGGTACAGCTGTATAACGGCTCAGTACGGACTTGTACTATTTCTTTCAGACCTTGCAAGTTCTAACCACGTGTCCTTGAGAATTTTCCGCCTTTCCATGACGATCATCAATTTTGTAATGCTTATAGGCAGACCGTGGTGAGCCATCGATATATTCTATTGACGGATGTACTTCGAGGTCAAACTTCATATCGTGCTTCGAGCCCCTCGAAATCGGGCTCCAAATGCCCTAGAGGCCTTACTATCGGACTTTCCCGATTTTGGCTGTATACAGATAGTCCCCGCATTTCTTAGAGTGAAATAATAAGAAATGATTACAATTCTCTGACTCTTCGATGTCCCCATCATAACGCCAGTCACGTGGTGCCAGCGGTTGATGTGACAAAAAGGGACGTCCAAAAGTCACGCTTGCACGACTTTCGAAAAGCATTCAATCGATTATGGTGGTTGGCCGTCCTTCTACCTTCTCCAATACGCATAACTGACCCCTATAAGTACCCCAATCCTTCACTTCTTAACCTTTTTCTTTTCACCATATCTTCAAACCTTCAACAACTCTCCTTACTTCTTTCTTGTGTTCATCTCTCAACCAGTTTCTTCCTTTTCTTCTGAAATCTTTCAGCAAAAATGGCAGACATCTAAAACTGTTCCCCAAGATGATAAATCTTCTTCATCATCACGCTCGTCTAAGAGCAAAGCAGTAGTGCCTCCTCGTATTGAAGAGTGTATCCCTGGACCTTGTGAAACGTCCTCCGATTTCAAGGTCGAAAAACCTTCTTCAAAACAGGGGTGATGTGAACCCATGTCCTGATACATTAGCCTGATAACCGAAACTGAGAAGGTAAATGGCCGATTGCCGTTGGGGGGAGACGGTACAAGTGGATATTCCTTTTCGTGAAGAAGACATTACAACACATAAAGCTGGTTTCCTTAGTGTATACACATATCCTTTCACCCTAGGTCTGGTAGAACCATCTTCGCCACCGATAGACCACATGATCCTCGATTTCTGCAGACAATATCGGGTGACACTCAGCCAAATCTACCCATCATTCTGGTGCATCGTTTACATGATTAGGTATTTTTCAAACATGGTCGAGGGGATGCCTTTTACCCTCGACCATCTAATTAGAATGTATAGCCCCCGACTTTATCGAGGCGGCCTAATTAAGCTTCAACGTCGGGCTTCGTAGGTCCTCTTTGCCAGCATCGACGAGGACAGGATAGAGGGTGGATGAGCCGCTTTGTCCGAGTGAGGACCTCGGACCTGATCCCTGCTGAAAGGATGTCATTCCTTGAGGAATGGAATATGAATCGTAAGTGAACATGTTAATTAAGTGTTTTCTCTTTCTTTCGGACCATCTTCCCTTCGAACTAACTCCCTTTGATGATGCCGTTGTCGAGTGGTATCCTGGCGCAGTCAAGTATCTCCCAGGCAGGGTTAGTATGCTTGATTCGACCTACCCATATGCTAAGCGTGTGTGGGCGATCTTGCTAAGACCCGATGGGAGGCTAAAAACCATGGTGAGGTTTTACTTCTGCCATACTTGAACTCCTTAAAGAAGATACCCTTGAATGTATTTTCACTTTTTGTGTTTATATTTTGTGTTTGTGCAGGCCTAGGGAGGACTTTTTGATAAGGGAACCCCTGCTCGGGGTAGCAGATACCACAAAACCCATTAAGGAGAAGAAGAGAAAGAAGAAATCACCGACTGAGTCCCCGAAGCCGAAGAAAGCTAAAGTTCAAAAGCCTAAGGTCGATTCAGCGGCCTTAACTCGGGAAGTGTTAGAGAGCCTTCGAGTTGAGGGCGAAGAGAAAGGTGACTGCCTGCTAGTACTTAGGGGAAGAGGAAGAGTGACCGATTCGAAGCTTGCTGATCAGACGGCTGTTGAGCCGAAGGCTTATGAACCAAAGGTTGTTGATGTTGCCTACCTCGGGCTGAAAAGATTCTCGAGGGTTGGTCAAACGAAGTACTTGAGCCGGTCGACGACCAAAACATTTCCCGAGCCGAGGGGAATTCGGTAGATGAACTCGGGGAGCCCAGTTCGGAAGCTCCCAGAAGGAAACAGAAGGCCCTGATTGATCTAGTCGAGGTTGTAAATATAGATGATTCTCCGTCGGGTCCGACATTCTCTCCTAGGGAAATACGGGATACCCATAATATGGAGACTCCTAATGCGGGGGCATCCCTCAGGAAGAATGACGTGTTTGAAGGATACTTCATTGGAGTCGAAGAAGTCCCCGACCTGAATGCCTCACTCATTTTCGAGGAAGCCGATAAGATCTGCAAATAGGTAATCTTTTGACGACTATTCCTTGAGTTTTGATCCTTATTTTTCTGATTTCTTCCTTTATGATTTTAGGCCATAGTGCTTTACAATCAGGCATTTGCTAAGTCTCAAGATGATTTGTCCCACTATGAGGAAGAGTGTAGGAGGCTCTCATCGGAGGTGGACGAGTTCAGAGCCATTTTCACCAAAAATGAGGAGGAACTTCGCGATCTTCGAGCATGTTTGGAGACGGTATCTCGAGAACGGTCCGATCTTGATGAGCAGATAATATAGTCTTCATATGTTTATTTTTGTGCTTGTCTGACTTTAGCATTTAATGCTTTGACTTGATTTTTGCAGCTTAAAGCAGAAAGATGACCTGATACGGGAGGGGCTTAAAGTCAGGGATACTGAGATCCTCGGAATCAAGCGGCACATGGATGAGATAGCCTCCGAGAGAGATACTCTCCGAGGGAAGTTGACCTCGGATGAGAATCAACTTCAAGATGCAAGGTAATAAAGTAGTAAGTATAAGGATCTCCATTTTGAATCAGCCATCGCGCTATCCACAACTAAGTCTGAATCCGACGCACTCAAATCCTCCTACCGGGAAGATGATGTCGCTTCAAATGCTCAAGCCAAGAAGATATCTGAAGAGACCGAGATCAAGCTGACTCGAGCCCTCGATCATGCTCGATTAAGATCTCGGAGACAGGCTCTCCAGGAAGCTCATGCATGGGGCTTCGATCTTTCTGCTGAGATCGAAAGAGTGAGGGCCCTAGAAGAAGAATCGTCAGCTCTGCTTGCTTCTGATGTTGATTCGTCCAGTGGCTCAGAAGATGATAAAGATGAAGACGAAGTCCCCTAGGGGGAAGAAGTCGTTGATGACTAGGGGGCCGAGGTCAAACCATCAAAGGCACTATTCCTGTTGGGATTCCATCCGATCAAGTGGCCCCGATGGTAGATTAGGCTTCTATTTGTTTCCTTTTTGTGTAAGGGCTCAAAGCGTGAGCTTTGTAAATATGTTTTGTGAACCCTTATTATATATGAAAGAAACTTCTCTTTTCGTCACTCACTATCTTTCCTTTTTTTTGTGGAATAAATTTTGATGCTTGTCGATAACCAATCCGATGTTTTGGACTTATAATATAAAACCCATAGGTTTTTGTGCTCGATGAATGATCGATAACAGTTGACCATTTAGGGTTCGATCCTCGAGTTAAGTTTTGACTAGGGACTATCGACCCTTAGGTTTTGAAACATTGACCCTTAGGCTATTTTTAATTTGGCCGTTAGGCTCTTCAGATCGACCTTAGGCTTTTTAGGTTGGCCCTTAGGCTCTTTCGGTTGGCCCTTAGGCTCTTTCAGATGTCCCTTAGGCTCTTTAGGTTTTCCCTTAGGCTCTTTAGGTTGGGTCGATTCGACCCCTAATATGGCTATAGTTTTCCCCCATTCTGGCTAAAGACTTTTAAAGTTTTGGTTATGCCTTGGAATGTTTTGTGTTCGCCCGACTGTTCGACGGCTCGAATAGGAACCTTGATTTTAAGTCGATATGAAACGATAGTTGAGTACCACATAAGTTTTTCTCGAAGGCTGATTTTTGAAGCCTTTACATTATTCGGAGCTAATATTATCGAAGCTCCTTTGCTTATGCCGAAGGTAGCCTGATTAACCAGTTTTTTCGAAGTGTTTGAAGGCCTTTGGATCTTATAACGAAAATCGTACGTCTCTGAGCCGCGTTAATTTTGTCGTAGCCTTTTAGTATGACCGTAGTCTTTTATGTTCGGTCGTAGCTTTGAGTCCCCGGGGGAGATGACCTCGGTGTCTATATCGAGGGTATGCCTTTTTAGGGGTCTTACAAGTTCGAATATATAACATTGGTCTTAATATCGGGGTTATGCATTTTTTAAGGTCTTATAAGTTTGAGTATGCCTCGTTGAGGTCTTATAAACTTGATATTGCCTCGTTGAGGTCTTATAAACTTGATATTCCCTTATTGAGGTCTTATAAGTTTGAGTATGACTCGTTGAGGTCTTATAAGTTCGATTCTGCCTCACTGAGGTCTTACGATCTTGAAGTTGCCTCATTAAGGTCTTACGTATTTGAGTTTTTGATGGCTCGATGAGATAACTGTCGATGACAGTCCCCGAGTGTTCGAGAGTTTTTGGTCGTTGAGCCGTTTTATGTGAAAGTAGTAAACTTCTTTGAGGCACAAAGCGCTTTGATAAGCAAAGAGGCTTCTTCGATCACTTGATATATGTGTACATGTTTTTGCCTTCTGAGGCTCGATTATTCTACCTGGACACGAATCATTTGACCGTTTGGCCAAATAGAACATTCTCCTATCGAGGCCCTCTTAGGCATAACTTGATTTCTTCCAAAAGATAACCTCCGAGGGTGATGCCCCTCAGTATTCGAGGTTGATTGAAAAGAAGCCTTGAATACTTTTTGAGTTCTCCTTATGTAGCCTATTGACGTTGCCTCGTTAAAAACCTCGCCGGTAAAACCCATGTGGGATAAAACCCAATCTAAGGGAAAAAGAGTGCAACACATGCTTTAAAACCCAAGGTCTTCGAACTAAAGGGTGCTTCTATTCCTCTCAATCGAACACCTATAATAAATTAGTATGAAACATAAATGAAAAGGGAGAAGGTTGTGCCTTAACAGTAATAGCATTTGAGCGTCGATATGTTCTAATTGCTTGGTAATTGCTTGCCTTCCATGGTGCCAGGTTTGTAGGACCCTTTGTCTATAACTCCGAGGACACGATACGGTCCTTCCCAGCTAAGGCCTAGCTTCCCTTCAATTGGGTTTTGAGTATTGAGGGTGACTTTCTTTAGGACTAAGTCCTCGACTCCGAAGTATCAGAGGTTTGTTCTCTTATTATAGTATCTTTCGATCCTTTGTTTTTGGGTGGCCATTTGGACCAGTGCAGCTTCTCGCTTTTCATCTAGTAACTTGAGGGTTGTAGTCATGGCCTCGTTGTTCGAGTCCTTGGTGGCATGTCAAAATCTGGCGCTCGGTTCCCTGACCTCGACCGGTATCAAAGCCTCGGACCCGTATACCAAAGAGAACGGTGTCTCTCCTGTCCTTGACTTCGTAGTTGTTCGATACGCCCATAGTACTTCGGGCAACACTTCAATCCATTTTTCCTTCGCATTTTCTAGCCTCTTTTTCAAGTTATGATGGTCTTGTTCGTGGACTCGTCCTGACCATTTGCACTTGGGTGGTAAGGCGTTGATAGGATCCTTTTAATTTTATGATCTTCGAGGAATTTTGTCACCTTGCTACCAATGAAGTGCTTCCCACTATCACATGTAATCTCAGAGGGGATCCCGAATCGGAATTTGATGTGGTCCCATATGAAGTCAATGACTTCTTTTTCTCTTATCTTCTCGGAGGCTTGTGCTTCCACCCATTTCGAGAAGTAGTCAGTCATAAATAGAATAAATCTAGCTTTACCTGGAGCCGTTGGTAGGGGGGCGACGATGTCCATCCCCTATTTCATGAACGACCACGGTGATAAGACTGAATGTAGTTGTTCACCGGGTTGGTGAATCATTGCTGCAAACCTTTGGCATTTGTCACACCTTCGAATGAATTCCTTGGTGTCCTTTTCCATGTTATCCCAATAGTAGCCCGCTCTGATCACCTTTCGAACTAAAGAATCGGCACCGGAGTGGTTTCCACAAGTGCCTTCATGGATTTCTCGAAGCACATAATTGGTGTCCCCCGGTCCTAAGCATACTGCTAGAGGCCCGTCGAATGTCCTTCTATATAGTGTTCCATTCTCGTCGAGTGAAAATCGGGCTGCTTTGGCTCGAAGAGCCCTCAATTCTATTGGGTCCGTGGGTAGCTTCCCGTTTCTCAAATAGTCGATGTACTTGTTCCTCCAATCACACGTTAGACTTGTTAAGTTGATCTCGACATGGCCTTTTTCAATCACCGACTTGGATAGTTGTACAATAACCCCCGGGAGTATGTCATCTTGTTCGACGGACGATCCCAGATTTGCGAGTGCATCAGCCTCATTATTTTGTTCTCGAGGTATGTGGACCGGAATACATTCTTTGAAGCGATGCAATGTTACTTGAAGCTTGTCTAAGTATTGTCGCGCCCCCCTTTTTCCTCTCCTTTCGGATTAGTCAGGGTTATTGGCATTATTGGGACAACTCATTTCCTTTTGGGAAAAGGGGTAAGGAGTTCGAAGAGTCGCCACCTAACGAATTAAGGTGTGTTAGGGAACCTACTACGGGTCATTTATAACACTAATTGTACAACCAGAGATTGGGTAAGATCTTGAAGTTACTTCAAGGGGAAGGTGTTAGGCAACCCTCGAAGTCCACAACTGTGGATCCCGGCCAAACTTACTTTGTGAATTAATCAAAGGCAAATAAGTAGTCTAAGCACACATATGTAAGCAAATAAAGATATTAATAGATTAGAAGTCTAAGCACACATACGTAAATGGGTGAAAGGGATCCTATGTTATTTATCCTATAGGATCATATCCATGCAATGCCCGGTAATCACTCCTCAACGAGGGGCTACACATTGCATTAGCGCACAGGTCATCATATCCTTTCCTACCCATTATCCCACCCCTTAGTGCTTAGTAAGAGAGGTTTATTTAACGAACTCTAAGCGTGATGTTACCCGTCCCTTCCTTGTGGTCCTGGAGGAGTTTAGGACCTCTAAATCTGGGCAGTTCTAGACAACCCCTAAGGTATTTAAAAGGGAACAATCTAGGCGACAAGCAAATAACAGGTAGGACCAGCACATAAGTGAAAGAAGCAATTCAAAGGCTCATGTTTACCTACACACATACAATGCAAATAAACAGCACGTCTCAAACACAGATACAAGTAGTTTTTAGAAAGATCTTAGGACAGGATGTCTAGGTGTTCATTAATTCACAAAATATGCAATACTATTTCATAAACTCAATGGCGGGGTCCTAATTAGTTTGCCTACTGAATTTAAAACATGTAAGCCTTTAAGCAGGAAACACAATCAAAACGTAGTTGCCAGTTTATATAGAGCTTAATTGCCTAAGGCTTGCCTAGGCGTGGGACTGTATACAATCGTAATTTGCAAGAATTATTAAACAGTTCAGAAGTTGTTTAACCTACAAACATGTTGTTCTAGGTGACACAGACCTTTAAAAAGGGGTGATTGATATCAGTTATAATCAGAGAACATACACCTACATGTGAGACTATATTTATGCCTTTTCGGGATCAGTTACTTATTTTAATTGAACTAGGTGTATTCGAACGAATGCAAACAGAATTCCTAGAAAGTGGTATCTAAATGCACACAGGGGTCACAGATGTTTTGTTAAAGTTATTCATAAACCTAATAGCAGGATTTCCAAGTGAAAATACTTATGCAAAAAATGAAGCATGGATTAATGATGTGTGATGTGTTGAAACAATAAACGTGAAGCCCTAAGGACAGGATATCTAATGCAGGTTTGATATGATTCACAAATAAATGAGCATATCAGTCTTAAGACTGGGATTCTAATGCAAATTCACAGAATATAAACCTATAGCATGCTTTTCTACCCAGCGTTATCAACAGTATCATACAGCTACCCTCCCATTTTCACTAGTCACCCCAATATTTGTTTACAAATAATTATTACAGACCAATGGCTGAATGAATTACATAAATGAAAAGTAAATTAACTATAGGGAGCCTGAAGTAGGCCCAAAGTGAAACCTGGAAGGCCAGGCCTTCAATGATCTCAAATACCAAGAATTTCATAGCCAATTCCATGTCCAGGTGTGTCAGAGTTCCCTATGGACCTCAAGTATCCCGAGCAGTTCTCACACCTAGACTTTTTATTACAAGGATTGAGTAAGTGCAGTATGAAAGGTCCATCCCCAGAGTGCCAGAGTTCAGAGGGATCTCAAAAAGATGCCAAGGCAGTACACACGCTGGAGGGGCAGAACCTAGGGACTTAAGAGTAAAGTGAGAGTACTTGACATAGTTTTAAAATGGTTTTGGCAAGAAAACAGTGCTGAAATGATTCAATAAGTAAAGAAGTCTTCTGAAAATAAGGACTGATTAGTAGTAACACAGTTTGAAAAACAATGTAAACATTTTTAAAAAAAAGCAACCTGATTGGCTACAGAACAAACAGGTCCAGCATCCTTAATAACAGAATTCACACAAGGGTAGTGGGAATTGGGGACATATAAGACACATATAGTGAAGCATGTAGCAACAAGAGCACAGAAGCTTTTTCAAGAAATTTTATAAGATTAAGGAGTTAGTCATACAACTGGTAATAGAGACATAGAGCAGGGATCACAGAACAACTATGTGGAAACATATTTACACTGGACCAATTAAGCATAGAAGCAGGGTTACTTAGAGATATTAGACAACTTAGCAAAGCAGATTAAACCAGAATCTAAGTAAACAGACTAGGCAAACCATCAAACGTGTTGTCATATGTAGACTCAATCAAGTTGAGGCATGCTAGATAAAGTTATAGGCAGATCATTAGACAAACTAATCACAAGTTAAAACATGACAGAATTCATACATGCTAGTGATCAAACAGTGTAGTTCAGGCATGCTAGGTGAATCAATGATTTAGGCATGCTAGTTACACATTGAACAACAAGACGGTAAGCAGGAACATGACTGGAACAATGAACTAAAGCAGTAATAGAGCACATAGAGTTTTGGACTTGACATTGAATTAGGACATACCAGTTAAGGAGAGAAAGCACAGAGTATAGAGCAGAAGTTGTATGATAACTAGCCTTGGCTTACAGCCGTCTAGTTCAATGCAAATTGCAAGTAATAGAGAAGAACAGAGAGCCTTAGAAGTGTGAGAGAAAGTTTTTGTGAACCGGTGTTCGTGTCTAGAAGTGAGAATAGAGGAGAGTATATATAGAGTTGAGAGCAGAGTAAAGTAAGGTAAAGGAAATCAATCTTCAACAATTAAGGAAGCCACATAATCAGTCAGGCACAAAATCAACAAGTCTTCCCTTAATAAGGGGGTAATTAACCAATGGTAAAGAGCAAGAACATTTAAGGAAAGAAAATCAAGTAAGACTTGGGTACAGAGTAGGCAATTAGGGGTAAATACACAAGGGTTCAATAAAGGAAATAATTAGTAAATAACACGGTTAATCAAAAAATAAGGCAAGAAATAATTAAAAGATGTAAAAAATATAGAAATAATTGAGAAAATCAGCACATAGGTATTACCATAGAAAATCAGTGAATCAAGGACTCAAAATAATACTGATTTTAAGGGAAATAACTTAGGTTTCTATGAATAAGCGGAGAAGCCAAGTATAAACAAAAAGGATCGAATCCGAAACCCTAATAGAGGCATACTAGGGTAATATCACCAGGTATTCAAATTAGACGAAAGAGAATCCATGTGGATCAATTTACATAACCAAATCGTGTAGCAAATAACACGAACAAGCTCAGAATCCAAACAAAGTGTCAAAATTGGGGTTTTAGCATAAACTAGTTAGGGTTAGGGAAAAACTCAACAAAATCAGTCGAATCACATAAGAATCAGAGGATTAAACACTTAAAAATCAGAAAGCATTTTGAAGAAAAGGATTTTCAGAAATCCTAGTTTAGGAAGATGACAAGCCACTTCGAAAATCAGGAGATTTCATAACAAAACCAATGAAAATAAGTTCAACTTATCTCAGATCTGTACAGATCTGAGAAGTTTAAGAGACGAAATTAGGGTTTCGAGAAAATAACATAAAGATGAATACATAGGCTTAGAAACCCATAGGTTTAAAGCAAAATAGGCAGATCTTACTCAAAATCGAGCCATGACGACCTGAAACAGGCAAGGACGGGCCAAAGGTGTAAGCAGACTGACCCTAGTCCCTCGAGGACCTTAGAGACGGAGGCACCAGCATAGGAGAGGCTATTTGAGGCCTGGAGGTGGTGAGAAACCACCATGATTGATGGCAGATGAGTGACGGCGAGGGAGAGTTAGGGTTAGGTTTTGAGAGCATTTGGAGAGAAGGGAGATGAGTGACGGTGGAGTGAGGAGAGAAAATGAGGGGTTTGGGAGGGGGTAGTTTAGGTTAAGTAAGGAAGAAAATAATCTGGGCCATTGATCAAAAATGATCAACGGCTAGGATTCAAGAGGCTCTGGGTCGGGTAGGTAAATGGTTTGGGCCTAGGTTACATTGGGCTGGTTTATAAGGTATTTGGGCTGACTTAGTTAGGCTATAATTGAAATAAAATGGCTATTTGTTAAATACCCCAACTAAATTAAATAAAATAATTATTAATTATAAAAAATAAATTTCATGCATAGATATGTTTTAAAATGAATTTCGAGTGAAACGGTTCGAGAGATTTAGGCCGTACTCTGGCTTCTGAGCTGCCTACATATCCCTGGTTTTACAGGAATCAGGTCGTGTGTAGTTCTAGATTCATCGGCGAAATATACCTATGAAGTCATCGCAAGAACGGACGCAATATATAGGGATAAGTGAAAGAATAGTTTGTGGGGAGAATCCAGGTTTGCGATAGTCGAAGGAATTAGAGCGAGATCGCTCCTACTGGGATAGCAGTTGCTTGCCGGGTCACCTACAAACGAAGATACTGCGAGCATATATTTGTGCAGAAATTTAAATATGATGCAGGTTCCCTGAGAGATTCGCAGGCCATGAAATGATGTTCTCGGGCCATGAAGATGGTGCCTCCGAAATATGACGCCTTTGAATAATGATATGCAAATTTGAGAGATCCTTAGGCCATGACATGGTGTCTTCCGTCTATGAGGATGATGCCTTTAGACTATGACACCTTTGGACAGGTTGGCGATATTTCAGCCTATGAGATGCAATAATATGATGTCAACAAGACACGACCTAGTCTTGTGAAATGGAGGGCAGAGCTTAGCCCAAAAGAAGAGCAATGTAGATAATGCTTGAGAGACAACGCTTAGTCTCGGTGAAAGAATGTAAATTGGAGGCAGAGCTTAGCCTCATGCAGGTATGGAGACAGAGCTTAGTCTCTTGAAAATGAAGGCAGAGATTAGCCTTATGCAGATGGAGGCGGAGCTTAGCCTCATGCAAGGTGAAGGCAGAGATTAACCTTATGCAAGGGAAGGCAGAGATTAGCCTTATGCAAATGAAGGCAGAGATTAGCCTAATGCAGATTGAGGCAGAGCTTAGCCTCATGCAGGAATTGGAGGTAGAGCTTAACCTCATGCAAGGGGAAGGCAAAGATAAGCCTTATGCAAGGGGAAGGCAGAGATTAGACTTATGCAGATGGAGGTAGAGCTTAGCCTCATGCAGTATGTGGAGGTAGAGTTTAACCTCATGCAGGGTGAAGGCATATATTAGCCTTATGCAAGGTGAAGGCATAGATTAGCCTAATGCAGAAAATAGCAGATAGTAGCAGAATTTCTTAGCCGATAGCAGATTTCGATATTGCGGTTGTTGTGAAGGTCGTGACTTCGAGGCTTGTTCATTCTTTGCTCCTGCATCCAAAGAAAAATATTGAGTTCTGTAGATGGGGAGGTTGATTCATGTCCCCGCCGGCTTTGCTTGACTTGCTTTGCTTGGTCTGAAGATCCTATTCAAATCGTCGGGGTAGCGTTTTGCTAAACAGAGCTACCTTATAAGCAAGCATGCATAGTTTTGTAAAGACATAGTGAAAAAATATGTTTTAAGAAATTTAGATGAATCGATGACCATGACAAGATCCGAGACATTTCAACCTCCAGTGCTATGGAATTTTGAGGGTCCTCCTCAAAATTCTGCCCAACTTAGCTAGATTGACGTCTCTGACTGTTGTACATGCTGCGATCAGCTGAACTTACTTCGGAATTTCGAGGGTCCTCCTCAAAATTATGCCCCAGTTTCTGATTGCGGGGAAAATGAGATTTTTACTGAATTGTGACCAAACTCATAGGGATGCCTACGTATCCCCTCTTAAACGGGAATCAAGTCGAGCGTAGTTCAATTTACATCATTTGAGGGAAGTATAAGGAGTTACACATAGTATCGCTTAACTGCATCTGAATTGATCGATTTTGTCCATACTTCTCCGTCTATTTCTGCAAATATAAGAGCTTATCCGGTCAGTACTCTATGAACCATGTATGGCCCCTGCCAGTTGGGAGAGAATTTCCCTTTGGCTTCATCTTGATATGGAAAGATCTTCTTCAACACCATCTTCCCCGGTGTGAATTGTCTAGGCTTGACTTTTTTGTTGAAGGCTCTGGTCATTCTGTTATGATAAAGTTGTCCATGACACACTGTATTCATTCTTTTACTGTCTATGAGGGCTAGTTGCTCGTAACGGCTCCTTATCCACTCTGCGTCGCTGAGCTCAGCTTCTTGTATGATTCTCAAGGAAGGAATCTCCACTTCGGCAAGAATAACAGCTTCTGTCCATAAACCAATAAGTAGGGAGTTTCCCCGGTTGACGTGCGGACTGTGGTATTGTATCCCAGTAAGG
This sequence comes from Nicotiana undulata, assembly GCA_005239495.1. Classification (NCBI taxonomy): domain Eukaryota; kingdom Viridiplantae; phylum Streptophyta; class Magnoliopsida; order Solanales; family Solanaceae; genus Nicotiana; species Nicotiana undulata. The sequence continues at coordinate 41,408 of ML277496.1, forward strand.
CAAATGATAGCTTTTTGTGCCACTGTTTGTGGTTTTCCACCATCTTTCTCAGTATCTTCTTGATGTTCTTGTTGGCGGCTTCTACGGCTCCACTCATATGAGGTCTATAGGTTGTGGAATTCTTGCGCTTGATTTTAAGGGTCTCGCACATGGCCTTCATTAGGTCACTGTTAAGATTGGAGGCATTGTCAGTGATGATTGATGCTGGAACTCTGAATCGACAAACAATCTGATAGCAGATAAAGTCTTCCATGACTTTCTTAGTCACTTCTTTGTAAGATGCTGCTTCGACCCATTTTGTGAAGTAATCAATAGCTACCAAGAAGAACCTATGCCCATTTGAGGCGGTGGGCTCGATTGGACCGATGACATTCATTCCCCAAGCGGCGAATGGCCAAGGTGAGCTAGTTGCATTGAGCTCGTTTGGGGTTACCTTTATCATATCTGCATGTACCTGACATTGGTAGCACTTCCGAACATACTGGATGCAGTCCGTCTCCATGGTCATCCAGAAATAACTGGCTCTGAGTATCTTTTTGGCCAAGACAAAGCCATTCATATACGGGCCGCATGTCCCATCATGTATTTCTTCAAGTAGTTTAGAAGCTTCCTTTGCATCGACACATCTAAGTAATCCCAAATCAGGAGTTCTCATGTACAGGGTTCCTCCGTTGTGAAAGAAACTAGTGGATAACCTCCAAAGCGTACGTTTTTGGGTGTGATTTGCATGCTCCGATTATTCTCCCTTTGCCAAATAATCCTTGATGTCGTGGAACCAAGGTTTCCCATCTGCTTCTTCTTCAACATGGGCACAATATGATGTCTGGCTATGGATCTTTACTGGGAAAGGATCAATGAAGTTCTTGTCTGGATGTTGTATCATGGATGACAAAGTGGCCAATGGATCAGCAAACTCATTCTGAATCCTGGGAACATGCCAAAATTCTATTTTTGTGAACGCCTTTCTCAATTCCTGCGCATGGTGAAGATACATCAATATCTTTGAGTTCTTCGTGGCCCATTCTCTTTGTACCTGGTGTATGAGAAAATCTGAATCACCAATTACCAGCAGCTCCTGAATATTCATGTCGATGGCCATATTGAGCCCTAGTATGCAGGCTTCATACTCTGCCATGTTGTTGGTGCAGGGAAATCTGAGTTTAGCAGATACCGGATAATGTTGGCCGGTTTCCGATACCATGACTGCTCCAACGCCGACTCTTTTGAAATTTGTTGTTGCGTCAAAGAACATCATCCAACCATCATAGGATTCTGCAATGTCTTCTCCTATGAACAACACTTCTTCATCGGGAAAATACATTTTCAGGGGTTCGTATTCTCCTCTCACAGGATTTTCAGCAAGATGATCTGACAATGCCTGTCCCTTGACCGCTTTTTGAGTCACATAGATGATGTCGAACTCACTCAGCAGGATTTTCCACTTAGACAGCTTGCCACTGGGCATGGGCTTTTGAAAGATATACTTCAAGGGATCCATCTTTGATATGAGGTATGTTATGTAGGCACAGAAGTAGTGCATCAGCTTCTGGGATACCTAGGTTAGAGCACAACAGGTACGTTCTAGTGGAGAATATTGTGCCTCGTATGGAGTGAACTTCTTACTCAGATAATAGATAGCATGTTCCTTTCTCCTTGTCTCGTTGTGCTGCCCCAGAACGCAGCTGAAGGCTCCATCTAATACTGCAAGGTAGATTAACAAGGGTTTACCTGGCTCTGGCGGGACTAAGACTGGTGGTGTTGATAAGTACTCATTGATTATGTCGAAGGCCTTTTGACAGTCCTCAATCCATTTGGTCGCAGCGTCTTTCTTTAACATCTTGAAGATTGGTTCACATATGACTGTGGACTGGGCTATGAACCGGCTGATGTAATTTAGTTGTCCCAGAAAACTCATAACGTCCTTCTTATTTCTCGGTGGTGGCAACTCCTGGATGGCCTTGACTTTTGATGGATCCAGTTATATTCCTCGGCGGCTGACGATGAACCCAAGCAATTTGCCGGCAAGAACCCCGAATGCACATTTTGCGGGGTTTAATTTCAGATTGTATTTCTGCAATCTATCAAAGAACTTCCTCAAATCTGCTATATGGTCGGTGGCTTTCTTGAACTTAATGATGACGTCGTCCACATACACTTCGATCTCCTTATGTATCATGTCATGAAAGATAGTAGTCATAGCCCTCATGTGAGTGGCCCCAGCGTTCTTTAGGTTGAATGGCATCATGTTGTAACAATATACTTCCCATGGCGTAATGAAAGTCATTTTCTCAACGTCCTCTTCGTCCATACAGATTTGATGGTAACTGGCGAAACAGTCCACAAAGGATTAGAGTTAATGTTTGGCATAATTGTCAAATATGATGTGTATGTTTGGAAGAGGGAAATCATCCTTCGGACTGGCTCGGTTGAGATTCCGGTAATCAACACAAACCCTGACTTTTCCATCCTTCTTTGGTACTGGCACGATGTTGTCTAACCATGTTGGGTATTCAACCACCCTGAGGACTTTGGCGTTAATTTGTTTAGTGACTTCCTCCTTGATTTTCAAACTCATATCAGGCTTGAACTTTCGGAGCTTCTGCTTCACTAGTGGGAACATTGGATTTGTGGGAAATTTGTGAGCCACAATGGATCTACTTAGTCTGGTCATATCATCGTACGACCATGCAAATATGTCCTCATATTCCTTCAAGAATTGTGTGTACTCTTCTTTCTCTGACGGTGACAAGTGGATGTTGATGCGAGTTTCTTTGACAGTCTCTGAATCTCCTAGGTTGATTACCTCAGTTTCGTCCAGGTTGGACTTAGGCTGGTTCTCAAAGTCCTCTACTTCTCTGACAATTTCCTCAGCTATGATATCTTCTTCTTCTGAATCACTATCCTTTTGTTGCGTTGTCTCATTGCATGTCACAGTCATTGGTTCATCAAGACAGGAAATAGTAATGTTGTATACTTAAAAGTATGAGAGAGAAATGCTAATAATAAATATCGATTCATTGAACATAAAAACGATTTTCAATAACTTAAACAAATATTTTTGGAACACTGGAGATTTATTTAAAACGGAAATGCAAAAAGGAAATCATTAGCAAACAAAATAAACAGTGCTTATCCAGCCTTGCTACCCCGGGACTTGTCGGGCCCTGGATGGTCTGACAGTCAAGTTTATGAGGAATGATCCCTTGCTCACGGATTGGATGGTAGGGCCTTCCTCCTCCTCCTCCTCGACAATAACACAACAGTCCCCTTCTGCTCTCAACTACCGGAATAGTCTGGCGGTTGTATATGGGGCTGCTCCCATCTCCATGGATAATTACATCCTGATGATTCCACTTAAATTTTACCGCCTGATGCAAAGTCGATGCCATAGCACCTGCGTCATGTATCCATGGTCTTCCTAATAACAGATTGTAGGATGCAGATATATCTAATACCTGAAATTCAACCTCGAACCATGTAGGCCCCAATTGCAGACATAGACTGATTTCTCCAATGGTGGACCTCTGAGACCCGTCGAAAGCCTTCACATTCATGGACCCCGTATCATATCTCGTACAGTCGTTTGCCCAACCTTTTTAGTGTTGTCAATGGCCAAATGTTAAGGCTGGACCCTCCATCGATCAGAACTCTAGTAATGAAATAATCTTCACATTGCACGGTAATGTGCAGTGCCCTGTTGTGACTCAAACCTTCAGGTAGCAATTCGTCCTCGTGGAAGGTAATCATGTGGCTTTCTAATACTGCCCCACCATGTTGGCCATCTCTCCGCTTGTGATGTTATTAGGTACATAAGCTTCATTCAACACCTTCATCAAAGCACTCCTATGTGCTTCCGAATTTTGCAGCAATGACAAGATAGATATCTGGGCTGGAGTCTTGTTCAGATGATCTATGACTGAGTACTCCCTTGCTTGCACCTTCCTCCAGAGGTCATCCGGACTTGTTTCGATGACGGGAGGACTGTTAGAAGCCTGACTGCTGGACTCTCCCAAGTGCTCAAGTGTATAGACCCTTCTGGTCCTGGTCATCCCCTGTGCAGTACCAACTTCTTCTATCTTGACCTTTCATTTCCTTCTAGCTTCAGCTACGTAATCCCAGGGCACATCATTAGTGTTGAAAGGCGGCGTGGTTGACATGGTCACTATAATTTGTGTGGCTACCCTTTCTTCAAATGGGATAGGTGTCGTGGCAGGTGGCATTACTTCAACCTCAAACGGCACAAATGCGTCTGTAGGTGGTGTTACTTCAAACTCGAACGGGACTTGTGTAGTTACCTCAACATCTCCTGACGGCTGAATCTGTACTATAATGGGATTGAGTGTAACTGCTGGCTTCTTGGGATCATCACCTTCTTTGATTAACCCGATCAATCCTTCTGGGTCCCATTCTTCATCTATTTCTATCACATTGATGCCTCCACCCATATGGTCTGGGAGGGTGTTATTGAGGACATTGGGAGTAGCCTCTTTGCTTGGATGATTTTATTATCAATCAAAGACTGTATTTTATCCTTCAACGAGCGGCATTCATCGATGGTATGTCCCTTCATGCCGGAATGGTATGCACAGGTTTTGTTCGAATTGACCCATTGGGATGGATTCTCAGTGGCTACAGCAGGGATGGGTATGATGTAACCAGCAGCTTTCAGCCTTTCATACAGCTGATCAATGGGCTCACCAATGGCTGTATATTGTTTGGGTGGCCTACGGTCAATGTTGGGTCGAGGTCTTGGGAAATTTTGGTGATCTAGAGGTGACTGGAAGTGAGACGGTTGGGAGTTGTAGGTGTGATAGACAGTGGTTGGTTGGGAATATCTGGGAGATGTGGGTTGATAAGTAGGTGGAGGTGCTTGGTATGTAGGTGAAGGTGTTGGCTGATATGTAGGTGGGGGTGCTTGGTATGTAAGTAGAGAGGTTCGATACATCAGTGGAGATTTGGGTCCCTGTGCAACCATTACCGTTCCTGCGTCCTTTTTCTTAGATATACCCCCCAACTACAATGCTTTATTGGTGGCTTACAGTGCTTCAAAATTAGTGATCATTCTGCTCTTAATACCTTCTTCAATTCTCTCACCCAACTTGATGATGTCTGAGAATTTGTGATTTTCTATCACCATCAGTCTCTCATAATATTGTGGGTCCTGTGCCCTGACGAAGAATTTATTTATTTGCTCTTCGTCGAGTGCAGGCCTGGCCTTGGCTGCTTCAGACCTCCAACGAGTAGCATACTCGCGAAAGGTTTCAGTAGGATTCTTCTTGATATTCTTGATGTAAAACACACCTGGTGCATTTTTCGTGTTAAACCTGAATCGGTCCATGAAATCTGATGCCATACTTACCCAATTAAACCACTTCTTATGGTCCTGGCTGATGTACCAGGACAAAGCATCCCCTGTGTCACGACCCAAAATCCATAAGGTCGTGATGGCGCCGAACACCACTGTTAGGCAAGCCAATCATTAATTAGCTTAAAATAAATTCATGTCTCAATATTTTAAAAATCGTTACCTTTCACTTTAATACATAATAACTAGATGAAATCCATTTACGTAAAAACAACAGTCTATTTTCAACTTTAATAAAATACACCCCAAATACATCCCAGAACCCGGTGTCACAAGTACATGAGCAATTTCTAAGACTTTTTACAAAATGCTACAAAGTTTGTCCGAAATACAAGTTGGACAAGGACTTTAGAATAAAATAAATACAATACATAAAGGAAGACTCTGCCGCATGCGGATCGCCTCCGGATGATGCAGCTCGTCTAAGTCTCCAAACCAGCCTCATCGCTATGAAAGTACCTGTGCAACAAAATGCACAACAAGTGTAGCATGAGTACGAAAACAACGTGTACTCAGTAAGTATCCCGCATAACCTCAGAGAGGTAGTGACGAGAGGTCGACTTGACACTCACTAGGGTTCAACAATGTAATTTAACAATATATGACAGCAGCAGAAGGCACACGAGGGTAATAAAATCAGTAAACTTTAAAAGTAACTGCAATTCAATAAACACTGGAAGTAAATACATAATTTCTACTGCGTGTTCCCCAAAATATCTGTCAAGTCATTATCCATGAAATCATTTAACAATTTACGTCCTTAAGACAATTTAACCATTCAAGTCACAAGTGGTATATCATATGTGGCAAGGATTGGGCGTGATATATGCGTAGGAAATGTCGAGGGTCGTTCGGCCCGAACCAACAATAAAAGTAAATTGTGCACTGCCGAGGGTCGAACGGTCCGAACCATAAGTGCATCTTTTCCATAAAATAATCATATTTATGCACTGCTGAGGTCGAACGGCCCGAACCATAAGTGCATCTTTCAATCCACCGTGGCGTACGGCCCGCTCCCATGAGAGTGGGGGAAATAATACTCCGCTCGCGGAATGTAAATTGCGAAGCGGTCACATACACATATAACATTTTCTTAAATTACTTTCAATAAACAATTCCTTTAAATTACCAATTTCTGTGATCTCAGGGAAAACCAAAGTTCCATAAATCATAAATTCATAAAGCATATAATCCATTTCTAGAAAGAACGCAAGGCATGATGTGGGTCCTAGACTACCCGGACGTGGCATAACAGTAGCTACGCACGGACTCCTGTCACCTCGTGCGTACGTAGGCCCCGCAAACAATAGCATATATTCATTTAGTTCACCTATGGAGACAATTCCCCCTCACAAAGTTAGAAAGGAGACTTACCTCGTGTCGAACCTACTTTTCGGGCAAAGAATGCGCCTGAAACTCCAAACTCGTCTTCCAAGGACTCGAAACTAGCCACAAGTTACTTAATTATATCAATAAATGCTAAATGAATCAATTCTAATGCATGGAAGTGAGTTTTCTAAAGACTTTCCCCAAAAGTCAAAAATCGAACCCGGGCACGCTCGGTTCAAACCCGAAATTCAGACCAACACCCGATTACCCATTAGCCCCCGAGCCCGGATATATAAATGGTTTTGGAATCCGACCTCAATTTAAGGTCTAAATCCACAAATTTCAATATTCTTAGGTTTTACCCAAAATTCTCAATTACACCATGAAAACCCTGGATTCTATGATGAAATCTTGTAAAAAGAAGTTAAGGAGTGAAAAAAATGAGTTAGAAATCACTTATAAATGTTTTGGAGAAGAACGAGTGTTTGGAAAATCGCCTCTTAGGTTTTTTGGGTCTTGAAAAATGAAAAATAACTAAAATCTCACTTATTTATACTAATCTCATGCCCCCCACCACGGTCCGCGCAAAAACGACCGCAGACCGCGCTGGCAAAATCAAGAAAAGTGAAGAAAACCAAGAAAAATGAATGCAGTGACATGCTTTAGTATTCTGGCAATAACTTTCTCTACAGATGTCCACATTACGATTTCTTTACCTTTCTGGAAACTAGACACGAAGGGCTACAACTTTTGTTTTTGAATCATCTCAAAATTCCTTGTGGATCAAAAACTATAGGCCTCCGAAGCCGGACCAGTGGCCCAGCTCCTCCACCGCGAACCGCGAAACAAATGACAGCGGCCGCGAAGCCCCCCACCGCGGTCAGCACAAAAAGAACCGCGGTGGTGGGTTCAGAGATTTGACTTCTCTGATTTTAAAACATGTTTTAAACCTATTGTGCATTTTAAACTTTTTAACCGCTTTTAATAGAGTTTAATTGCTTTTAGGATTTATGGAATTATTTCTGGAACAAGTCACGATGTCGTACACTTGTCATTTTGGTACGCGTTGCAAACCGCGCCACATGAAATGCACCCGCGGTTTACGACATATTTGTTTTATTATTATTCGAAGTTATGGTCGGTCACATAAAATGCTCACCGGAGTGGAGTTTAGGTATTGTGACCATGCCACGGGAATCGTACCCATAGTCACAATAATTTATTTATTTTAACTGTTTAGTGGTCGAGTCACGCCAGCGTGCACTCAAATTTTAGGGTTATGTATCATGACTATGTCACGGTAACCGTACCCATAGTCACGATAATTTATTATTAAACGCGCCTAAAGCAAGCTACGATGTTCATGATTTATTCTCCTAAGCTACTTTGAGATTTGTTATGAGGTCATTAATTATGGAAAGTTCTTTGTAAGATCAGCTATTGGATTTATTAGCAGAATTAACTCACTTGACTAAATGAGAGAAAACCAAACGAATTAATTCATAATGAGAAGGTTAATAACAATTTTGTTAAGTCACTTATCAAACATAAAGATTCGCAGGTTCCATTATGCTTTACATTACAAATCCTAATCTGTTTGGTTCATTAGAGGTCATTTAATGATTGCAGCTTCAAATTCTGCAAATAGCCCATGCTTTCATTCCATGATGCTTGTCCCTTTAGGCTATGTATTTGAAAATGTGTAACAAACAATCCAAACCTCTTCCTCTTACGATATGTACTAAACAATTACTTCATATGGCTCAGAACATGATTCTTGTTTGAAGCAATCACGGCTAAAAAAAACAATTACATATATCTTCAATATCAATCCTAAGTGACAATTTCCAGATTTAGATCTAAACTTTAAACAAATCAATTTCACTTACTTAACATTCAAATAGACCTACCATTTTCCATAACCCAAGCATGCTAACATGTATATTAAAAAAACAAAAATTCACATTAAGTTCATCTTTATTCATACAAGCAAAAGTACAAGATTCAGGAAGACATGTGTACCTAAAATGGAAAATCGAAACAGCTTGAACTCGGACGAAATCAAACGCCGAATGAAATTAGCCTCAAACCAACTTCATCATCTAAACCAAAAATCTGAAACTCGAATTGAAGCAGCACAATTCTGTTTCCAGCAGGCCGGCGAACTCGAATGGAGGCTCGGAAACTCGAACGCTCACCTCGATCCCTACTTCATCTTTGTTTGGCAACCCTGAATTGAAATTGGAAAAGAAAGCAGAACTATTTTTTTAAATCTTTTCTGATATTTAAAACCTACACCAACAGAAAAAATTGGCTAAGAAAATTGAAGAAGAGACATTCTTATTTTTTTGGATGGTTATTGGGGTTGATTTCGGGACTGGTTGGAGGTGTATTCCGGACTGATTCTGACTGCGTTTTTGCTGGGATTTTGAGGGTTGTTTCTAAGGAAGTTTAGGTGATGTCCATGGCTGATTTTTGCAGCGTTGTTCAAAATGATTTCAGCTGCGTTTTTGGCTATTTAACTAGAGAACGGGGTTGTTTCTAGTGGTTATTGGCAACTGTGGGCGGAGGGAGTTAGGTGCTGATTGTCCTAAGCTTTGTCAAAGATTGAGAGAGATCGGCGGCGGCTGGTGCTGTTTTCCGACGGTCTGGTATTGGCGGCAGAGGAGTGTGGAGACCAGGGGGTTGTGCCGCTCTTGTGAATGGGTGTCCTGTTGTTAGGGTGTGAGGGGGTGATCTAATAATAAGTAGTATAGGTTTTAGGGTTAGGTTAGTGGGTATTGGGCTAAAGGGAATGGGCTTTTGAAATTGGGCCAAAGATAAAAAAATGGACTTTACAATTCAAAAATTCACTCTTCCTTTTAAAAATGATACAATATTTATAATTCTAAAAATATTAATTAAAATTTAATTAATTAAATATTAAAATAAACTCATTTTTTGTATTTTTTTTAATTTTTGTACTTAAAATAAAGTAAAAGAGTTAAAACTAGCTAAAATGACGATATTAGGCCTAAACTAAATATTAAACGCTAAAATGTAAAAACTCTCTGGGAGGGTCAAAAATTACGCGTCTACAGCTGCCCTTCTTTGACTAGAAACACGAAGTGTTTTCAGACAAAGAACGACTAGACGGGTTTTTTGACCTGACCCTTATTTAAAGAGACCTAAAACTAAAGAAAGGAGAATGTTACCGAGCCCTGGTATCTGAGCTACCTACATATCCTTGGCTATAAATGAATCAGTCCACGTGTAGTTCAGAAGCGAGAAGAATGACGGAGGAGGATATCGAGGTGGAGTGTCGAGTGAAGTGTCGTCGAGGTTCCGGTCCGCGGTTCCAGTCGTTACATGAAAATAAAACCAAATGAAAAATGAAAATTACAAGAAAAACTACAAAATCATATCTACTCTTCTGCCTTGAATCTTCTACAATGTTGTTGTGCATCTCGAACTATTGGCTCGCATTCCTAAGGCGAGCTTCTGCTACTTCTGACTTGAATTGAAATTTGAAATGACTTCCCTCATTCTCCAGGTGGTCGCCTGATGACTTAACTTGAAATAAATTCCCTCGTTCTCCATGTGGGCGCCTGATTGCCAAAAGTCGATATGTGTTCCCTTGTTCTCCAGGTGGGCGCCTGATTACCAAAACTTGAATTGTATTCCATTGTTCTCCAGGTGGGCGCCTGATTGCCAAAACTCGAACTGTATTCCCTTGTTCTCCAGGTGGGCGCCTGATTGCCAAAACTTTAACTGTATTCCCTTGTTCTCCAGGTGGCCGCCTGATTGCCAAAACTTTAACTGTATTCCCTTGTTCTCCAGGTGGGTGCCTGATTACCAAAACTTGAATTGTATTCCTTTGTTCTCCAGGTGGGCGCCTGATTGCCAAAACTTTAACTGTATTCCCTTGTTCTCCAGGTGGGTGCCTGATTACCAAAACTTGAATTGTATTCCTTTGTTCTCCAGGTGGGCGCCTGATTGCCAAAACTCGAACTGTATTCCCTTGTTCTCCACGTGGGCGCCTGATTACCAAAACTTTAATTGTATTCCGTTGTTCTCCAGGTTGGCGCCTGATTGCCAAAATTTGAACTGTATTCCCTTGTTCTCCAGGTGGGCGCCTGATTTCCACAACTTGAGTTTGCATTCCCTTGTTCTCTAGGTGGGAGCCTGGTTACTACAAACAGACAAACAAAGAAACTTTTCTGCCCCAGTTTGGTATCTAGGCTCATCTGTGAATGTTAATCGAATCATGTTACCCAAAATCTCTAAGAATTTAAACTAAATCTCATTATCCAGGAGGGTTCTGAAAATTTCAAATTGAATCTCATCTTAAGAATGAAAGCTTTAAAGCCAACTATATTTCCTCAAAGTAGAGCTTATGCTAGATCTTGTTACTCATGGATGTTTTGAATTTTTAACTAAATCCCATTGTCCAGGTGGGTCCTGAGAACTTCAAATTTAATCCCATTATCCAAGCGGGTCCTGAGAATTTAAAACCTAAATCACATTATCTAGGAGGGTCCTGAGAACTTGAAAACTAAATCTCATTATCCAGGAGAGTCCTGAGAATTTAAAATGTACTTACCTGAGCCAGGCTCTCTTCCTGGAGGATCTCTGTAGAAAGAACAAAATTCCTTGCCCCTGAATCATGCTTTCCTCATGGTGGGTCCCTACAAATCAGACAAATTTTCTTGCCCCTGTTTGCACTCGGGAGATTTGTGAGTTGTTAGAAAAACTGTAAATCACTTATGCTACTGATGCAATGATAAGAGTAAACTAAAGACTCGACTAGGATGTGTGTTTCCTATAGGCAAAACCACAAATGTTTGACTAGCAAGTGTATCTGCTAAGAGTAAAACCTGAAAGACCCAAATTAGAAAGTGCATCTCCTAGGGAGGGAAACTCAATTTAGGAAGTGCATCTCCTAAAAGTATATCCTAAAAGACCCAGACTAGGAAGTGCGTCTCCTAGGGGGTGAAACTTCAATGACTCGAACTAGGAAGTGTGTCTCCTAAGAATGAGCTTAAATGACCCAAAACTAGGAAGTGTGTCTCCTAGGGGTAAAATCTCAATTTAGGAAGTGCGTCTCCTAAAAACAACTATAACTTGGAAGACCCAGACTAGGTAGTGCGTCTCCTAGGGGTGAACATAAATGACCTAAAACTAAGAAGTGCGTCTCCTAGGGGTGAACATAAATGACCTAAAACTAAAAAGTGCGTCTCCTAGGGGTAAAATCTCAATATAGGAAGTGCGTCTCCTTAAACAAAATATAACTAAAAAACCCCAAACTAGGAAGTGTGTCTCCTAGGGGTGAAACTTCAATGACTTACACTAGGAAGTGCGTCTCCTAGGGGTAAAATCTCAATATAGGAAGTGCGTCTCCTTAAACAAAATATAACTAAAAAACCCCAAACTAGGAAGTGTGTCTCCTAGGGGTGAAACTTCAATGACTTACACTAGGAAGTGCGTCTCCTAGGAATGAACTCTCAATTTAGGAAGTGCGTCTCCTAAAAATAAATCTGAAATACCCCTACTAGGAATTGTGTCTCCTAACGGGTAAAACATCAATGACTTCAACTAGGACATGTGTCTCATACGGATGAATTTAAATGACCAAAACTAGGAAGTGCGTCTCCTAGAACAAAAGTATAACCTGGAAGACTAAGACTAGGAAGTGCGTCTCCTAGGGGTGAACTCAAACTAGGAAGTGCGTCTCCTAGAACAAAAGTATAACCTGGAAGACTAAGACTAGGAAGTGCGTCTCCTAGGGGTGAACTTAAATGACTCAAACTAGGAAGTGTGTATCCTAGAAATGAACTTGAATGACCGAAAACTAGGAAGTGCGTCTCCTAAGGGTAAAATTTCAATTTAGGAAGTGTGTCTCCTAAAACAAAACTATAACTTGAAAGACCCATACTAGCAAGTGCGTCTCCTAGGGGTGAACTCAAACTAGGAAGTGCGTCTCCTAGAAATGAACTTAAATGACGTAAAATTTGGAAGTGCGTCTCCTAGGGGTAAAATCTCAATTTAGGAAGTGCGCCTCCTAAAACAAAACTATAACTTGAAAGACTCAAACAAGGAAGTGCGTCTCCTAGGGGTGAACTTAAATGACCTAAAACTAGGAAGTGCGTCTCACAGGGGTAAAATCTCAATATAGGAAGTGCGTCTCCTAAAAAAAAAATATAACTAAAAAACCTAGACTAGGAAGTGAGTCTCCTAGGGGTGAAACTTCAATGACTTACACTAGGAAGTGCGTCTCCTAGGAATGAACTCTCGATTTAGGAAGTGCATCTCCTAAAAATTAATCTGAAATACCCTTACTAGGAAATGCGTCTCCTAACGGGTAAAACTTCAATGACTTACACTAGGAAGTGCGTCTCCTAGGAATGAACTCTCGATTTAGGAAGTGCATCTCCTAAAAATTAATCTGAAATACCCTTACTAGGAAATGCGTCTCCTAACGGGTAAAACTTCAATGACTTCAACTAGGACGTGCGTCTCCTAGGGATGAATTTAAATGACCAAAACTAGGAAGTGCGTTTCCTAGAACAAAAGTATAACCTGGAAGACCCAGACTAGGAAGTGTGTCTCTTAGGGGTGAACTTAAATGACTCAAACTAGGAAGTGTGTCTCCTAGAAATGAACTTGAATGACCCAAAACTAGGAAGTGCATCTCCTAGGGGTAAAATTTCAATTTAGGAAGTGCGTCTCCTAAAACAAAACTATAACTTGAAAGACCCATACTAGGAAGTGCGTCTCCTGTGGTGAACTCAAACTAGGAAGTGCGTCTCCTAGAAATGAACTTAAATGACCTAAATTTTGGAAGTGCGTCTCCTAGGGGTAAAATCTCAATTTAGAAAGTGCGTCTCCTAAAACAAAACTATAACTTGAAAGACTCAAACCAGGAAGTGTGTCTCCTAGGGATGAACTTAAATTACCTAAAACTAGGAAGTGCGTCTCCTAGGGGTAAAATCTCAATATAGGAAGTGTGTCTCCTAAAAAAAATATAACTAAAAAAACTAGACTAGGAAGTGCGTCTCCTAGGGGTGAAACTTCAATGACTTACACTAGGAAGTGCGTCTCCTAGGAATGAACTCNAAAATATAACTAAAAAAACTAGACTAGGAAGTGCGTCTCCTAGGGGTGAAACTTCAATGACTTACACTAGGAAGTGCGTCTCCTAAAAATTAATATGAAAGACCCCTACTAGGAAATGCGTCTCCTAACGGGTAAAACTTCAATGACTTCAACTAGGACGTGCGTCTCCTAGGGATGAATTTAAATGAACAAAACTAGGAAGTGCGTCTCCTAGAACAAAAGTATAACCTGGAAGACCCAGACTAGGAAGTGTGTCTCCTAGGGGTGAATCTAAATGACTCAAACTAGGAAGTGTGTCTCCTAGAAATGAACTTGAATGACCAAAAACTAGGAAGTGCGTCTCCTAGGGGTAAAATTTCAATTTAGGAAGTGCGTCTCCTAGGGGTAAAATTTCAATTTAGGAAGTGTGTCTCCTAAAACAAAACTATAACTTGAAAGACTCATACTAGGAAGTGCATCTCCTAGGGGTGAACTCAAACTAGGAAGTGCGTCACCTAGAAATGAACCTAAATAACCTAAAATTAGGAAGTGCGTCTCCTAGGGGTAAAATCTCAATTTAGGAAGTGCGTCTCCTAAAACAAAACTATAACTTGAAAGACTCAAACCAGGAAGTGCGTCTCCTAGGGGTGAACTTAAATGACCTAAAACTAGGAAGTGCGTCTCCTAGGGGTAAAATCTCAATATAGGAAGTGCGTCTACTAAAACAAAATATAACTAAAATCCTAGACTAGGAAGTGTGTCTCCTAGGGGTGAAACTTCAATGACTTACACTAGGAAGTGCGTCTCCTAGGAATGAACTCTCGATTTAGGAAGTGTGTCTTCTAAAAATTAATCTGAAATACCCCTACTAGGAAATGCGTCTCCTACGGGTAAAACTTCAATGACTTCAACTAGGACGTGCGTCTCCTAGGGATGAATTTAAATGACCAAAACTAGGAAGTGCGTCTCCTAGAACAAAAGTATAACCTGGAAGACCGAGACTAGGAAGTGCGTCTCCTAGGGGTGAACTTAAATGACTCAAACTAGGAAGTGCATCTCCTAGAAATGAACTTAAATGACCCAAAACTAGGAAGTGCGTCTCCTAGGGGTAAACTTTCAATTTAGGAAGTGCGTCTCCTAAAACAAGACTATAACTTGAAAGACCCATACTAGGAAGTGCGTTTCCTTAGGGTGAACTCAAACTAGGAAGGGCGTCTCCTAGAAATGAACTTAAATGACCTAAAATTTGGAAGTGCGTCCCCTAGGGGTAAAATCTCAATTTAGGAATTGCATCTCCTAAAACAAAACTATAACTTGAAAGACTCAAACCAGGAAGTGCGTCTCCTAGGGGTAAAATCTCAATATAGGAAGTGCGTCTCCTAAAACAAAATATAACTAAAAAACCTAGACTAGGAAGTGCATCTCCTAGGGGTGAAACTTCAATGACTTACACTAGGAAGTGCGTCTCCTAGGAATGAAATCTCGATTTAGGAAGTGCGCCTCCTAAAGATTAATCTGAAAGAACCCTACTAGGAAATGCGTCTCCTAACGGGTAAAACTTCAATGACTTCAACTAGGACGTGCATCTCCTAGGGATGAATTTAAATGACCAAAACTAGGAAGTGCGTCTCCTAGAACAAAACTATAATCTGGAAGATCCAGACTAGGAAGCGCGTCTCTTAGGGGTGATGTGTGATTTTCTCAATAGCCTTTGCATAAGCAGAATTAGGGTATTACACCTGAAAGATTCAAGCTTTGATATGAACATAGCCTTCATCCCTGTTTCAGACAAAGAAAACTTGTGAGTTTAAAACATGGTGGTTAGTTTGTGGCCTTGATTATGAGGGCGATTTCTCCTGCACTTTTCATGATCAACTTGGACTTCAACTCGGAAGACAGTGCTTGTTATCGACCAACCATTTTTCCGTACAACCTTTATCACAAGAAATATTCCTAATTCGTTCATGTCCAAACCTTATACCTGATGCATTGCACTCATATTCTGACATTCAACAAGTCGTTGTATTTCACATGGAACCCAAAGAACATCTATTATCACCAATTCAGTGCACACCTAATTGTCACGACCCGTTTCCGGGTTGTGATGGCGCCTGTCGTGGAACCAGGCTAGCCAACC
>ML277498.1:0-41949 GCA_005239495.1 Nicotiana undulata
ATATATCTTTTAATTAGAATTTTAATAAGTAAACTATTATATTTATTTTTGCATAATTTAAACTATAGTGTAAATATTGAGTTTTCTTATTTTTATAGTTTCCTTTAAATCTAAAAGCAAGAATTTATATTTTAAAAAAAAGTTTAAAAACATAAAAGAAAAGAAAAAAAAACAAAACTAACGAAAGAATCAAAAAATTTTGAAGCTAACAAACTTTATCTAACAAAAAAATAATCTGATTTGTTTTGTTATTAGCTAACTAATCTTATAACAATCCTAATTATCCCACTCACTTTGTTTATCTTCATTTTTAAAATTTAAATAATTCTTAACTAACTCCCAAAATCCCTTTTTCTTAGCCTTAGGTCTCTCAACCCCATTCTCCCACTCCAACTCCAACTCTAACTCCTCCATTCAATATATATATATATTGAGTATATACATCAAAAAAAGACAGATGAGATCAGAAAAGAAAAAGGCAAAAAAAAAAAAAGTAAAAGAACGCAACAAGAAGAAAAAAAAAAGACGAAGAAAAAGATAAGAAAAGAAAGTGAAGGTAGAACCAAGAAAAGGGAACTGACGAAAAAAAAAACAAAGGAAGAGTTTAGGGTGATCTTTTGAAAGGAAAAAGTTTTGCAACGGACGAAGGCAACAAAAATTGAGAAAGCAGAAGTTCTTAAAAATAAAGGTTCTATATTTTTGAAGAAAAAAGAAGAAGATTGCTCACGTAGAAAGCATGGAGTTCGAAATATAGAGGTTTAGTTTCGAAATTTAGGTTCGCGCTGCGGTTGCTGTTTTTCATCAAATTCTTGTAATTGCTGGATCTTCTTTTATATTATTGAAAGCTTCTACAAAGGTTCATATTCTCTATCTTTATCTTTTCGGTCTTCTAATTTTCTATGTATTTATGTGTTGGTAACGTTTAATGTGATCGTTATCTTATTTAGAAGTTTTTGTTTTTCGTAGTTTAATTCTTTCCTTAGCTTCTTTTAATCTTGATTTGATACCATAGATAGTACGTGCAAGTAACTTGTGCTTAGTTGAATACCCATTTGTTACGAAAGCTAACATTAATTATAAGAAGTAATTTAGTATATAAGTATTGAGTTGTTGATAATTTTATCTTTCGTTAGTACTTAACTGTCTCATTAGTTTTCTTAGAGATTTTCAAGTTTAAAAAAAAAAAAATTAATTTATTGTCTTCTCGTGGTATTGGTTATGAAATTTGTTAGTAAAATATTAGGTTAGCATTTTTCTGTTGGATATTTAAATAGTTTATTTTATTATGGGTTGAAATAATTTTGTTAATATAAAAGTCCTTGAATATTAATTTAGTTTTCACAAATATTAAGATTTAATATCTTCATAAAGTTAAAGGTATGGTGGTATGGTGACCTTATATTATTGATTTTTCTTTACTTCTTGAGACGTGTAAGGGATCTCTTTGAGGTTATGTTGATTTAAAAAAAACTTTAAATATTTATATTTATTCATTTTTATGTTGATGTACATATATAAACGTTTTCTTTTAAAGTTTCATGATCAGTTTTTAATATGTCTTCAAAATATTTTAAAATTTTAAACTACATTCAGTGATGTGAAGTACTTTAGTTTGGAGTTTTTCTTGGATTTTGTTTCTATCTCAAATGTTCAGTTAGCATAAACGTAGATTTAGCTTTGTCCTATTTTATTATTTAGTTACTAATGCTATATTTAAATATTTGTGTTAACATTGAGCTACTTTTACGCATGTCAAAATAGAGTGCATGGGGAGTATATTAAATAGGCTTAGACACATTTTAAGGCCTATTAGTAAAAAATAATAATAATTATAAGTGAGGAAGAGATGCGGGTTACAGATTAATTCAAAATTGTTGCAAGAAATAAAAAGAGTGATACAAAAAAAAAATGTGAGGGAAAGAGATGAATCATGAAATAATTTAAGACTCGTGGCAATAAGTAATAATAATAAAATTATACAAATAAATGTCTCGAAACTGAAAGAGACAAAACAAATGAAATACTCTAAATTACTAGGGGGAAAAATAACTTTAGATATATTTTAAATATTAGCCCATGTGTTCATACTCGAACCTTGGATTGATATGGTTAAATGATAAAATGATCATGTGCGCATTCCGCGTCTCGATGCCTTTAAATCTAAAAATAATTATGTTATAACCATGTGTATATTTCGTACTTTGGTTTAACATTTAATTTTAAAGAAATGTCTTGTATGCGTACTGCATCTAGGTAAACACAATTAATATAATATAATAATTAATTAAGCGGTAATAAATAAGCCATACTCCATAAAATACAAGAATAACTAAAAATTGATTTAAGCCTTACATTAGTCAATAAAGCGACCGTGCTAGAACCACGGGACTCGAGGGGTGCCTTACACCTTCCCCTCGGTCAACAGAATTCCATACTCAGTATTCTGTTTTCGTAGACCATGAAATAAGAGTCAAACCTTCCTTTTGAAAGGGGATATAAATAAAAGGTGACTTGGAACACCAAAATTCAATTCCAAGTGGCGACTCTAAATAATAAATAATCCCTTTTCAAAACGTCACTTTAATTGGAAAAACTCTTCTAACTCAACCTCGTAATAGGGTTGGGTGGCATAAAAGAGGTGTGACAAGTCCAGTCCATATTACAAATACAAATAAGGCGAAGATACATTTTTTGTGTTTCTGAATACAAGTCTCTTAACAAAATGAAAAAATGAGATAAAAAAGAACACTAAGGGCTGCTGCTCCTGTGCAAGCTTCAGCAGTTCTTTGATAATTTTAATCCTGCATTTCTTAACGTTAGTCTAAAATTACAAGTCCAAAGCTTGAATACTTGGACAACATTGAGAACATACCTTTGAGCATTGCCAGAAGATGAATCTAACCATGAAGGAGGTTAGATTCAATCCTTCATGATGCTCTTAGAAGAACAAAGTATACTCACAGTTTCTATGAACTGAACCTGGCCATAAAAAGGGTCAGATTCAGCTCCATAGATTTCATTTTTTAGTTCCCCTTGACAATTACACCATAATTTTGACTTTTTAGGCTTTATAGAGACGGAATCTGACCATTTTTAGGAGATTCAGATTCTTTAACCTAAGAGGCCTTTTGCCTATTTATTTTATACCCTAATAGAGGTATTTCGAGGACATGCTACTGTTTATGCACTATTATGGGGTGAATTTGATTATTGAAAGATCAAATCATCTACCCTAATGCAAATTCTAACATAATTCTGAACTATATAGAAATTTGATTATTTAGGCATTTTTAGAGAACCAATCTTATCATTGTAAGGGATTCAGATTCTTTACTCCAAGGAGCCTTTTGATTACCCATTTTTGCACCCTTAAGGGGTGATAAGCTACTGTTTAAGCACCTAATATGGGGTGAATTTGACCACTATAGAGGGTCAAATTCATCTACGCTAGTGTTGTTCCATAGGAATATCTAGATATTTAGGGTCTGAGTCAGACCAATATTTAAGCATCTTTATAGGATGAACTTAACCATTAGAGGTTAAGTTCATTACCCTTTGATGCTATTTTTCTAACAGCCCCTCGATTACATAATCATGCACAAACAGCTCTAAGATAAAGCAGACTTATATAAGATTCAGAGATTAGAAACTAAATAAACATAATGTAATGCATCACATTTTGTCACATAGATTCATACATGAACAAATTTAAACCAACAGAAACACAGATTCATGGAGGAAAGACAGAAGATTTCAGATCTTTATATTTCAAAAAAAAAAAGTTCAGTTTTACATACCTTTTTAGGAGTAAAACAGCAAAAGAAACTTGTCCAAATAAAGGCCAAGTGTGACACAATCAGCAAAAGAAAAGAAATCCAGCAACAGCAAAGCAGCAAACCCCAGGAACCAAAGACAACCTCAGCAAGAAAATAACCCAGAAATTTTGAATATAAATACTTAAAATCTTCAAAAATCAGAACACCCAAGGAGGATGAAAGCTCAGAACCAGACAATTTACTGATGAATTTTGTTCAAAAGAAATCAGATTGTTTTTCCTTTGTTTTTCTAGTATTCAGTATTTTAGAAAGTAAATTTTTAGACTGCAGAGAGAATTTTCAGAGTGTAAAAAAAATCCTCCCCCAGACTAAGGGGAGGGGGTCTATTTATAGGGTATTTTTGAATGGGATCACCTTTGGGAATATTCCTTATCTAGCTGAAAATAGTACCAAATAGTACATAGGGCAGCTGTCAACATCTGCCCCCTATTCTAGAACATTCTTCACTTTTAAAAGACTTTTTTACCCTTATAAATCTGATTTCCTAATATACATTACCTGATGTACCCTTTGAAGTCCCTATATTTACCATTGGGTAACCAGGGTTACTTACTTGGGTTTAGTTTAGTTAATTAACTCTAGTTAGCTTACTATTGTTAACTACTAGTTATGTTTAACTATGCTTAAATTAACTAATTAAAGGTTAATTGATTAAATGCCTAGAATTAATTTCATACTAATTACCTATGTTTAAGTTAGTTAATTAAAGTAGGTCAATCAATTTAACTCCTTAAATGAAGTTAACTGATTTAGCCTAAGTCAATTACTAAAATTAGAAATATTAAGCCTAGGTGAATTATTTGTTTTTAAACTTAGTTAATTGGTCTTAACTAGTTATCTAAGACTTAGGTCAACTAGGTTGTTAGCTTAATTGTTTTACCTTTGGTTAGGTCTACTAATTAAGTGTGACTAATTCGTTATTGCCTAACTAATTTACTTGAATTGACTAATCATTTGAATTAATTAAAAAAAAGAGTAATTAATTGAACTAATTGATTTAAATAATTTCAAAAGCGCTTATCTAGCAACTATAGTTAATTATCTTAATTGACTGATTAGTTTCAAACTTACACTGATTTTTAACCTATTTGATCTTAGGTGAATCATTTTTAGGAATTAGGCTAGATAGTAATTAATTAATTAGTAGCCAAACTTTTGTTGTTTTTATCAAGGGTTAATTAATTAATTTCAGATTGATTAACTACTTTAGATTAGTTAGATTGAAACTCCTTAGACTTTGGTTAATTGATCATATAACCTACTTTTAATTACTTAGACCTAATCAGGAGATTTTATCTCATTAGCAATTAATCCTAACTAATCACACAATCAGGCCTATAATCAATCGAATAACGAACCTTATTGGCAATTAAACTAACGGCAAACATTAATAAGAAACTCAAGACCAAGGATCCTTATTTTGATATTTCAAATTACAAACGAACATATGACTAGGAAAATAAACTCCTAATCACATGATTATCAGCATTCTAGACGACTAACACTAAACTAAGAAAAAACACACAGAAGAGACTATGGACAGATTCACACTAACAACCATTTTGAACAACTAAAAGGCATGATGTTTAACTTAAATAACGATGTTAATAGAAACGGAACGTAAATTGACACAAAACAAAACAGTAATCTTAATCACACGTAAATGATTCTGCTCTTCTTTTTTTTTTTTACAAAAGGAAAAGAAACAAATAAGAAAAAATGAAAAGAATACTAAACATAGAAAGAGGGGTATTCGCCGAACAATTTTGGCCGAAAAGTTTGTGGTCGCCGGACCTGCGGCAGGGTTTGAAAATGAATCAAACCCTCATGAATCAATTGCTCTAGTCAAGAGCAATTGACTCATGAAGGTCTGAGCCATTGATTGTCTCTAAATCGGTCGGTGGAGTAATTTAGATTTTTCAGATTCTTAGATCTAAAATTCCTCACAAACGGGTGATCGTTTGGAAAAACCAAGGCTGGGACGGGGTTGAGGAGGCTATGGAGATTGTCTGCTAAAATTTTGGTATCATTTGGTTGAGCTCCGCCGCCGGAGGCGATTTCCGGCCGGCGGAGCACGACAGAGGAAGGGTGGGACTAGGGTGGTCCGGTGGCGGCTCCAGGCGGAGCCCGGTGGGTTGAGAGAGAGACTAGAGAGACGGGATAAGAGAGGGGGGAGGGGTGTTAGACTTAGGGGGAAATGGGGGGGGGGGGGTAACGTTTGGCCATATTTATATTTTAGGGCTGGGGAATTCCCATCCGTTTGATCAAAATAGATCAACGGCTGGGATTATTTCACTTGGGCAAACGGGGTCGTTTTGGGTGTAACGGGGGCTGGACCGGGTGAGGGGAAATTTGGGCTGGGTCGTTATGGGTAGTGTAGAGAAATATTTTGGGCCTGGGTAATTCCAGGCCAAGTCCGTTTAATTCACTCTTGCTACTTATGATTAATTAAATTAAAACTAAACAAAAATGTGATAATTAGTCCTAACCTAGTTTTTTGTCCAATTATAATTTAATTAATTAAAATCACACCATTTAATTTACTCCTAATCAATTAAAGGATAAATTTTACAATTTTGTTAAAAGAAATAATTAAATTGAGAAATTAAACCTTAACCTATTTATGTCAAATAATGACATTTATTTAAATAATAATTAAGGTTACACACCTAATCATGTCGCTTNTAGAGTCGCCACTTGGAATTGATTTTGGGTGTTCCAAGTCACCTTTTATTTGAATCCCTAGTCAAAGGAAGGTTTGACTCTATTTTTATCGGCCCGCAAGAACAAAATTCGGGCAAGAAATTATGTTGACCGGGGAGAAGGTGTGAGGCATTCCCCGAGTCTCGTGGTTCTAGAATGGTCGCTTTATAGACTTAAATTTGGCTTGACTTAATTTTGGACAAAACCGTGATTTAAATGATTTTTTATGTTTTACCTATGAGCTTCTAATTCTTGATTATTAAAAAAAGAATTTGGATAATATTACACTGTCATAACCACGCTATGCAAGCAAATGCGTGATCGAAAACAAAATTAGTTAACTTGTTATAATTGCGGCTTGCAAGCGAATTCGAAATCATGACAGTCAATTATTTGTGATACTTTTGAGAATTTACTACATTTGAGAAAATTAATTATTGAAATTTAACTATCGCGCTACGCAAGCGAATCCGCGAGTTTAGAAAATTATTAATTAAAAAGAAAATTAACTAAAAACTAATGAATATGGTATGCCATTGTTGAATTAATTTATTTAACGTTAAACATCACGCTACGCAAACGATTCCGTGAAGTTAAAGCGCGCCTACTAATTGTCTAGTGTTTAAATTAATTATTAGTGTGATTAAATTACATAGGTAATTAAGTTACACAATTATTAAAAGAAAGTATGATGAATTTAAAACTATCTGAAAAGCTTGTAATTAGAAACTTGGACTAGCTTTGTTTGTTGGATTTAAAATGGTGTTGGGCCACCTTCATTGTTATTGGGGCTGCTGGGCCAACTCTATTATTTTTGGCATTAAGCTACCTTATTAAAAGAGAAATGGCCCTACTAGCATGCTTAACCTTATAATAGGCCTGGCTGAATTTGATTTCACTTTGGCCCATACATATTAAAGCCTATCCACCACTACAAATCAATTAATAACCTACAAGTGTATCCTTTTTTTTCTTTTAATTTAACAATAATTGCAATAGCAAACTGATGATAGGCTATAATTACGTATTTTAGTCGCTTATTACGCTTTAGTTTACTGCACTTTAATTGAGTTGAGCTTTAATCGCTAGTGTTTTGCACTAACTGTATGTTTTATGCCTTATAGGAGTGATTCCGAGCTATATAGATGTTACGGAATGAATTTATGTGATTTGGAGCTTTGAAGTCTGAGTAAAAGCTCAAGGAATTAAGCCGGGATCGTGTTCGGGAGTCATATTTGATAGTTAAGAACAAACGAAGGCTCGAGGAGGCATATTGCGCACTGTATAGTAAAATAGACATAACGTTTATCTCCGAACTCCATTTGGGATATATAATATATGGTTGGAAATCTAACTCAAAGGGATACAACTTTCATGTTTTACGTTTTTCCAAATTCCAAACGGAACAGGGTGAAACAAGCGGTCGAAACCGTGACTGGGGACCTGACGCGGACTGGGGCAGAATACTTGGCCATATGCGCGGCCACCAGCGCGACCGCGCTAGTCTAGACCTGGAAAATCATCCCTTTTCACGTAGGAGAAGGTATAATTGTTTGGGCTCGTCCCTACTTGGTATATATAGATGGGAGAACGTTATTGTTAGCGGATTGAACATATTTTGGACACAAATTCGACCTAAGGAGGCAAGAGACACAATAGGAGCAAGGCGGGGGAATTCTTCTATGAGTTTTTACTTCTTCTTCCTATTTTTCATTGTTGGTTATGACTTTTAGTATTGTAATTTCACATACTTTTATGAGTAGCTAACTTCTTTAGTCTAAGGTTTTGGTGGAACCCGTTGAGGATTAACTTATTGTTATATTAATATAGTTTGCTTGGTTTTCATCTCTAATTTGTTTAACTACGTTCTTGTTGTAGTTGATTGAAGGTCCCTAAATTAGTTGTGCCTATTTAGTGTGTATCTGCTCGAGAGAGAGTGCATGTTTAGTTAGTTGTTGAACAACACCACTCCCAAAGTATAGGAGAGATCCATAACCGAGGATTTAAAGGTTGGGTTAGAGATAACGATACCTTGGGTGCAATCTAAAGTGAACTATAATAAAAGTCAGCTAGCGTAGCTCGAGAGAGTGCGTCTAGTAAATTATCGTAATTGCTCGAGAGAGAATTACAGTAACATAAGTGTTCATGGTTGATAGAGATAATTAGGCCAAACTATATGAAATATACAAGAATGGATTCCATCAACGGGGGAAACCATAACCTTAGATCCTTATCGCATTTGTTTACACCTCAGTATTAGTTATCTTTTAGCTTACTTAATTTCATTCAGTTGTAGTTAGTAAAAATACCGAAAATTGATATTCATAACTTTTGGGAAATTTATTACTGAGAATCGAGTGAGTCTAACAACAATAATTGATAGGTTAATTCCCTGTGGGATTTGACTCTGGGTAAAATACTCAGATTATATTTGCAACGCTCGCTTAGTCTTTTTATAAGACATAGTTGAGCGTGATCACAAACTAATTGAAAATTTTTAGATACTCATCCCTGTTGAAGCTAGATAACCCATACCAACTCAATTTACTACAGGCCTTAAGCGGACGAAAAATAAACTGGAAAAACAACTCCACATATTGCTAAGAATTAGAGCTTTAAGCTTAAAGTACACTTATCCGAAAAATCTATTGATAAGTTAACACCATGAAATTTCAGCAAGATATAAAAGCCTTCTCAACTGATTTTTCTCAATAACCTAAAGTAGAAGTGATAAAGATGCAAGCTTTGAATACTAACACCAAATTACGGGTTCCTACTTGGGCATAAATAGAATAAAGACCTAAACATCATTTAAACATGTCAATGACTAAAAAAAGTTCAACTAACTCTAATATATGTTCGGTACTTAAAAGAAGACGGATCATACACAAACACAATATACTAAAAGGACTTAGAATCACTTCATTTTCATTCACTCTTGATACAAAAAGTAGTACAACAATTTAGGAAATACCTAATCAACAGAAGAAAATATTAGCAATGGAGGGACTGAATTTCAGTAAAACAAATAACGACAGCAGCAGCACAACATCAAGATCGACATCAAATTAAGCAAAAGTGAACCAGAATGTAATGACTAGACCGGTCGTTTTGAGCTCTAGTTCGTCGTTCAGCGGTTTGAGTCCATGAGCAGCTTCATTCAGGTGTTATGACTCGTAGGCGTGGTCGAAGTTGAATTTTGGGAAGTTCGGAGTCAACTGGGAAAGAAAGTTCTCATTTTGGAAGCCTTAAGTTGATATTGATGTCCGTTTGGGATTCTGAGTCCGGAAATAACTCTCTGAATGGTGATTCGGGAGTTGGGAGCGCGGTCGGAAGTGAATTCGGATGTCCGTAGGTCATTTTGAAGTCATTTGGCTATAGAGAGAAATATGAAGGTTTTCGAGAAATCCGACCGGAAGTGGAAATTTTGATATCGGGGTCGGAATTCGATTCCAAAAGTTAGAGCAGGTCCGTAATGTTGAATGTGACTTGTGTGCAAAATTTGGGGTCAATCGGACGTGATTTGATAGGTTTCGGCGTCGGATGTAGAAGTTTGAAATTTCTAAGTTCGTAAAGATTGAATTGGAGAGAGATTCGTTGTTTCGATGTTATTTGATGTGATTTGAGGCCTCGAGCAAGTTTGCATTATGTTTTGGAAAAAGTTGGTGTAATTGTATGGGGTCCCGGGGGGCCTCGGGTGGATTCCGGGTGGTTAACGGATTAATTTGAAGTTGGACAAAAGCTGAGGTTGTTGTCATCTGGTGTGACCGCACCTGCGAGGCTTTGGTCGTAGGTGCGGCTCTGGCGCCGCAGGTGCGAGGTTTTGCTGGCTTGGCTGGTAGCGCAGGTGCGATGCAATTTCCGCACCTGCGAAGGCACAGATGCGGACAATGGGGCGCAGGTGCGGACCCGGCTGGAGGAGAAGGAAGCCACAGGTGCGGGCTCTTGGGCGCACCTGCGGGATCGCAGGTGCGAGCTATGGACCGCAGGTGCAGAAATGGGCCTGGGCATATTGTTTTAAAAATCGGGAATTTGGCCATTTTTTCTCTTGGTTGGGCGATTTGTGGATAGCTTCAAGTGGGGATTTTCGTCATCAATGTCAAGGTAAGTCATTCCAACTCATTTCAAGTTAAATACATGGTTTATGTTCGGATTTAAGTGTGAGAATTAGTAGAAATATGGGACTTTTAGGTGAAAACCTAGAATTTGGTATTTTGGACCTTTACCATGAATTTGAGCATGAAAATTAGAGCAAATTGTATATTTGAGTTAGTAAAGCTATGGGTAGAATTTATCTTCGAGAAATTTCGGAATCCGGGCACGTGGGCCCGAGGGCATTTTGGTCAAATTTTTCGAGCGGAGTTGGGAACTTATATAATTTGAATTCTTACAAGTATTAGAGTGAAGTTTTATTTGCCCGTTATTTGAATAGTTTTGGGGCGTTGTGCATCAACTGGAGTCGTCGGAAGGGCTTGGAAGCCGGTTATGGAATTTCAGAGCGAGGTAAGTCTCCTTTCTAACTTTGTGAGGGGGAATTGTCCCCATAGGTGAACTAATTAATTATGTGCTGCTATTTGCGTGGGCTACGTACGTACGAGGTGACGGGAGTCCGTGCGTAGCTACTATTATGCTTGTGTCTGGGTAGTCTAGGACCCACTAGCATGCCTTACGTGTTGTACCTGTGAATATCTCGATCTGGAGCTAAATCAATACAGAAATCAATATCTCGATCTGGAGGCATGCCTGGAAGGTCTGAAGGAAACACATCTGCAAACTCTCGAAGAATTGGAACTAAATCAATAGTCGGAGACTTGGCGGTGGTGTCCCGCACATAAGCAAGGTAAGACAAACAACCCTTCCCAACCATATGTCGAGCCTTCAGGAAGAAGATGACCCGGCTGGATGCACTAACTGAAGAACCTCTCCACTCCAGCCTCGGTGACTCAGGCATGGCTAAAGTAACCGTCTTGGCATGGAAATCTAGCACAGCATGATAAGGAGATAGCCAATCCATGCCTAGGATAACCTCAAAATCAATCATATCAAGCAATAAAAGATCTGCTCTAGTCTCGAAACTGCATAAAGTGATCACACAAGACCGATAGACCCGGTCTACCGCCACAGAATCGCCCACAGGAGTGGACACATATATAGGAGAACCAAGGACTCATGAGGAACATCCAAAAAATGAGCAAATAGTGATGAAACATATGAATAGGTGGATCCTGGGTAAAATAATACTGAAGCCTCTCTACCACATACTGAGATAATACCTGTGATCACGGCGTCTGAGGCCACTGCATCTGATCTGGCCGGAATAGCGTAGAACCTGGCTGGAGCACCTGAAGACTGAACTCCCCCAGAGTGAACAGGAGCTAATTGACCTTCCCCTGACTGGCCTCCCCCTCTAGGATGACCCCTGTCAACCTTTCCTCCACCTCTAGGTGGCCGGACTCCTGGTGCTGAACCCATAGGCTGATAACCCTGCTACACTGCCCTGCCCCGATACTTGGGACAATGCCTCTTCATGTGGCCTGGCTCCCCACACTCGTAACATCCCTCAGGCACCATAGCCTGCTGCCCCAACGAAGAAGACCCCTGAATAGCCAGGAAACGATGTGGACCCTCTGGCATGGCGCTGAAATAAGAACCGGAGGATCTCTGGCGACTATAGTAACCACTAGGTGAACCCTGAGTAGCTGGAGGACGGTAGGAACGCTCTGGCATGACACTGAACTGAAGCCTCACTGAACCACCTCGAGGAGGTAGTGGAGGTGATGAATATGGAGGCCTGCTTTGCTGACCACCCCCGAACTGACCCTGCTCCCTGCTCCTTAACCGATACCCCTCAATCCATCGAGCTATCTCGACCACCAGTTGGTAAGGAGTACCAATCTCCACCTCTCGGGCCATGGTGGCTCTAATATCTAGGTGTAACCCGTCCACAAACCGCCGCACTCTCTCGGCATCAGTAGGCAATATCATGAGTGCATGACGAGATAACTCTGAAAATCTGGCCTCATAATCTGTCACTAACATCTGCCCCTACTCTAGCTGCTCAAACTGACGCCGCAGCTCTTCCCTCTCGGAGGATGGAATATATTTGTCTAGAAACATCTGCACGAACTGATCCCAAGTGACAGGAGGGGAATCTGCTGGCCTATTGAGAATATAAGACTGCCACCACCTGCGAGCTCTGCCCTCCAACTGAAATGTAGTGAAATCCACTCCATGTGACTCCAAAATCCTCATGTTGTGCAGCTTGTCCCCCGAAGATTGGAGGGCGCAATCGAGTCCACCAGTCTAACATCTTCTGTTGATCGCCCACTGCAACTGGCATGGGCTCTAGGGCTGCTGCTACCTGTCCTACGACCTGTGCGGTAGGGGTCTGGACTCCCGCTCTCGCCTAAGAAGTGGCAGGATCTGCTGGAAATAAACCATCCTGGGACATGGTGTCCATGAATCTCAGCATACGGCCCATGACCTCCTGGAAGCCTGACGCCGTCATGAAGTCCACCGGGGCAGGTGCTACTGGAGGCACCTCATCTTGATCCTCTATGATAGGGTCCTCTTGTGGTGCAACTGGTATAGCTCTGGGACGCCCTCGCCCCTACCTCGAGCAGGTACCCTACCCCTGCCTCTACCACGACCTCGAGCGGCGGGGGTAGCGGCATCGCCTGGATTAGGAACATCGGATGCGCGCGTCCTCACCATCTGTGAGAGAATAGAAGAATAAGTTGAGTAAATCATCGATTGCACGATAGAATATGAATAAAAGGGAGTTTCCTAACACCCTATAGACTCCTAAAGATAAGTACAAACATCTCCGTATCGATCCGCAAGACTCTACTGGGTATGCCCGTGACTCGTGAGACTTACATGAACCTAGAGCTCTGATACCACGTTGTCACGACCCAGAATCCTAATCCAGGTCATGATGGCGCCCAACAACGGGGTTAGGCAAGCCAACGCAAATTTCACTAAGTGTTTCTCTTTACTTGATTCAATTATTCACCCATTTACCGAATATAACAAGTCAAATCATGATATCGAAGGATAATAACTCAATGGTAGGTAAAATATCTATAAAGAAGCGTGAGCCAGAATACAAGCATATATATATACATCCCAAAAACCCAAAACAACCACTACGTGTGTGCCAGGAACTAGTGTCACGAGTGTCACAGGCATACTAACAGGATAACCAAAAGATAGAATATAAATCCCACTGTCTGAATAAATAGACGGGAAACAAAAGTAAAGAAAACTTCATAGTGCTGCTGGGGATCGCCAGAGGAAGAAGCTCACCGTGAAGTCAGGTCTGCTACGGTCAATATCTAGATCCGGTCTGATAACCAGATGCACCAGCCTCAGAACCTGTACAATTAAGTACAGAAGTGCAGCATGAGTACATATTAAATAAATATGTACCCAGTGAGTATCCCGTCTAATCTCGAAGAAGTAGTGACGAGAGGTCGACTTGACACTCACTAAGGTCCTACAGTGTGATATAACGATGATAGAATAAAAGAGTAGACATGTAAGACAGTGAGTAGCAATTATGTATAAAGCACAGAAATCCAAGTAAATACTGGAACAATAACAATGGCAACTTTCTTTCCCCCAAATATCTAATACAAGTCAATATCCATGAAACAATGCCAAATAATCATGCGCACAAAGGAATAAGACAACCGATCAGAGCCCTCTCAATGTAATCATATCATATCATAGTACAATTCTCGTCCATGCACTGCCGAGGATCGAACGGCCCGTACCAAAAGTGCACCTTTCAACCTGTCGTGGCGTACAGCCCGCTCCCATGAGAGTGGGGAAAATCACACATCGCTCGCGGAATGTAAATTGCGAAGCGGTCACATGCACACACAATATCTTATAAAACTTTCTTTCCGTAACCAATTCCTTTCAAATCAACAATTTCCATAAAGCCTCAGAGAAATAATACTATACATAACATGATCTCATAGTACATATGGATTTACAAGGAATCATATAAGGCATTACAAGGAAGCATATAAGGCATGTTGTGGGCCTAACTACCCGGACATAATAATGATAGCCGCTACGTACGGACTCTCGTCACTTGGTGCGTACGTAGCCCCCAAAACAAGTGCACATAGCATATAAATAACCTATGGGGACAATTCCCTCTTACAAGGTTAGAAAGGAGACTCACCTCGTGTCGAATCTACCTCTCGGACCACGAATGCGCCCGAAACTCCGAAATCTACACCCGAGGGCTCGCAACTAGCCAAAAGGTGTACAATTATATCAATGCATGCTCAATGTGGGGAAATTATCCTATTTATTCAATAAAATCATCATTCTTGAAGAATTCCCAAAATCCAACCCCGGGTCCGCATGTTCAAATTCTGAAAATTCTCGAAAGAATCACTCACCCATAGCCTAAGGATCGAAAATATACAATTTCTACTTGAATTCATAGCATCAAGTGGGTAATTCATCATTTTCGTTAAGAACCCTAGGTTAATATCCCAAATCTTGATTTTCCCACCAATTAGTAGTTAATCACATTAATAATTCATGTATTAATCTAACTCTAGGGTAGAATTCACTTACCTTAACAGTAGCTAGGTTGTGGAGAGTTCTTCCCAAGCTCTCAAGTCTTCAATGGAGGTGTAAAATGAAAAGAATGAAGGAAATCCCGTGTTTAAATGAAAATACACTGCCTGGCCTTCAGGGGTTCTGCACTTGCGGCTCGAGGACCGCACCTGCGGTCTCGCGCCTGCGAGCTGGGGCTCGCACCTGCAGAACTGGGCAAGAGGGGCTGGGGTCGCACCTGCGGAGGGATTACCGCACCTGCGATTCCGCTCCTGCGGACTTTGGTCCGCACCTGCGAGAAAGGGGGACCCCTCTGGTTTCCGCACCTGCGAGACTGGGACCGCAAGAGCGGTCTCGCACCTGCGGCTGGGCAATCGCACCTGCGGTCACAACAGACTAGGTGCACCAGCTGCATTTTCAGCTGGTGTTTGGCCTCGTGCGGTGTCCGGATGGCACCTGGGCCCACCCGATCCCCCGTCCAAATATACCAACAAGTCCTAAATCATAATACGGACTCGCTCGAGCCTTCGGAATACCCAAAACAACGCTAAATCTCAAAATCACACCCCAAAACCCCTAAAACCATAACTTAAGAAACTTCAAGTTCTTGATTTCTATAAACAATGCGCTGGACCGACCTATACAACTCGAAATGACATCAAATTTTGCAGACAAGTCATAAATGACATAACGGAACTATTCCCATTCTCAGAATCACATTCGGACCTCAATAACATAATCTCGCATTTCAAACCAAATTTCAAACTTAAGGAAATCCTTATTTCTATATCGGGCGCCGAAATGCTCCCGGGTTATCGAAAACCCATTATGAACATACGCTCAAGTACGAAATCATCATACAAAGCTACAGACACTATCGGAAAGTCGATTCCGAGGTCGTTTGCTAAAAATGTTGACCGAAGTCAAACTTGTCCAAATAGGCCAACCTTAAGGAACCAAGTGTTCCTAAACTGCTCCAAACAATTCCAAATCCCGAACCGCTCGTCCCCGTAAGTCACAAATCAGAAGAAGCCGCTATGGGAAGAATTATATAGGGGAACGAGGTCCGATAATGCAAAACAACCGGTCGAGTCGTTACATCTTCCGAGTAAAAAAAATCACTCAAACAGCTCTCACGTTTTTGCAGCTTACTATGAGTGTTCAGCTGATATTTACTCTCTCTGATGTGTGAAAATATGTTGTTTGAACAATGTGTCTTTCTTAGAGTCAAAGATGTTATCTAAGTGTGTCCAAAGATGTTATCTACGTGTGAAAATTGTTTGGCCAAAAATCTGTTCAAAATGATATATGCTTGACCAATAATCTGTCCAAAATCAGATTTTTGTCCAATGAACTGTTTTTCTCACCAAATCTAGACAGTCATTTGGAGTATTATACTACAAAATAGTCCTCAACAGTAAAAGCAAGCAAACAAAGGTTCTACACTCAAGTACCCTCCCTTTCTTTACCTTTCCTCTTAGTCCCTCAAGCCAAATACAAAGCTAACTTGTTGACAAAGTGAAACCAAATTCATTCTGGTTCAAACAACTAGGAACTCGAACAAGATCAATTAAGAGTCAACTAGTAGGAATCAACAAGGCTTGAACATATAACTACCTATACTAAATAAATACTTCAAACTTAATCTAGTTAATTTGGACTAATACTGAATTTTTAAACACATAAACTATTAAAGCAAACTAAAACATGACATCAAAATAACCCGAAATTGTAATCTGATAGGTGATTCAAGCCTAACGAGTGACTAAACATCATCACCAAAAAAAATATACTAATATAAGCAAACTGAATCATTGATTATCGGAACCTAAACTTTAATCCTAACAACTATCGCAATCAAAAATTAAAGGAGCATGAAATGGCGGACTTAAGATTTCAGTTCGAGCGACTACCAATACCAATGATCAAGGACGGAAATGAAACATGATGATTAGGCACAACATGTATTAACGGTGACATATTCCCAAATCGATTAACTTAAACAAAAGAGAAATCAGAATTTAGACTAAACATGAAGGTTAAACAAAAATAAATAAAAATAGAATTTAATCTACCAAAAAAAAAAATGACACAAAAACAGAAAAAATTAAAACTGTAGAGGAAAGAATAAGGGTTCGAGGTTTTTACCATGTTCAGGGCTTTCGACGTTGAATCGATAAATGAAACGATGTTGAGGATGCCAAGTGGTGGTTGTCTGACCTCAAGGCACATGTTTCTTTTTGGCAGACGCTAAACCAATAGATTCCGGTGTCTTTCCAAAAGAAAACAAGTGCCTTTGGTCGAAAAAAGAAAAAGAAGAAGAAACAAAAAAGATGGAGCAACAGCGGTGGCAGAGAGGGCAGGTGGTGGTGGTTGCCGGAATTCGAACGGAGTTTCAGATGAAGACCAAGGGGAAAGGGTAGGTATCATGGAGCCTTTTCCACTGATGTATGTGTTGTAGGGTGGTGGTGACCGGAGCTTCAAGAATTTTGGCAAAAAATATGGCGTCTAGGGTTTCCTTGATCTAAAATTCAAAGAGTTTGAGCTAGTTTTGAGGAATTTGGTTTGGAGATTTGGAAAGAGGAGGTTGTGGGGATTGTATGGTGAGATTTTGGGGTGGTTTGGATGACAGGCGGCGGCGGCGGCGAATTCCGGCCGGCGGCAATGGGTGGAGCATGGGGAGAGGGAACGAGAGAGAGAAGAGAGGGAGGAGAAAGAGAGTACAGGAAAAATAGGAGCAAAATTTCAGCTATTTTAGGCTTTAAATACCTAGGTGAGAGTTGATTTCTTGCCTTTGGATCAAGTGAAGATGGGTGACTGAGATTGAATCTTGGTTTCACTTAATAAAATGACGTAGTTTAATGATGAAACTACGCCGTTTCGGACCAGGTCTTGGCAGGCTATTTGTTGGACCGGGTATGGCTGAATTTGACTCAAATTTGGGCCAATTTTGGTTCAATGTTAATTAAAATACACTAGTCCAAACTCTTAACCTCTAATTATTTTATTTAGTCCTAAAAAAACATACAACTAAAAGGAAAATCTTTTTGGTGATACTTTAAAGATACAAAACTAAAACATACAAATAAAAGGTAAAAAATATTTTTGGTATTTTTAATAAAGGAATGCAAATAAAAATGCACAAACAATTAAAAATCATCCAAATACTAGTATTTCTAGGAAAATTAAAAGCATGCCAAAATTAGGTATTCACATCATTTGTCGTAACAATTACCTTCTTTTCTGTGGGACAACAAAATAAACCGCCTTTAGTTATACCCAATATAAAATGCATACTTCTGTCCTCGATTCCAATTTATCCGCTTTCCCTTTCAGCACATGTGTTGGACAACCCCAAACCCGAATGTGCCGTAAACTTGGCTTGCGCCCAGTCCACAATTCTATTGGAGTTGAAGGTACTGACTTTGAAGGAACCAAATTTAGAATGTAATTTGTTGTTTCTAAAGCATATCCCCAAAAGGAAGGAGGTAATTCAGAATAACTTAACATTGATCTAACCATTTCCATAAGGTTCTATTTCTTCTTTCTGCCACACCATTTTGTTATGGTGTTCCTGGAGCAGATAATTGAGATGTAATTCCAGAATCTTATAAGTATTTAATGAATTCCGCAGAGAGGTATTCACCACCACGATCAGATCACAGTATTTTGATATATTTATCATGTCGTTTCTCCGTTTCCGTCTTAAATTCCTTGAATTTCTCGAAGCATTCAGACATACGGCGCAACATATAAATGTATCTATATTTTGAGTAATCATCTGTGAAAGTCACAAAATACTCAAAACCTCCTCTTTCTTGTATATTCATAGGGCCACAAAAATTAGAGTGAATTAATTCTTACTTATTGCTGGCTCTATTTTCTTTTGAGGGAAATTGTCTCTTGGTCATTTTACCTTCTAAACAGGATTCGGAGGTTGGTAGTGACTCCACTTTCAATGAACTCAAAGGTCCATCAGAGACCAATCTCGAAATCCTATTTAGATTTATATGACCTAGACGTAGGTTCCATAAATAAGTTTGGCTCAATTCAGAAATACGTTTTCTTTTATGTGGCAGATTAATGTTATTTAATTATTTTGGTTGTTGTAGCACATGAGGAGGAGATATATCAAGAATAAAAGGGTCATGTACTCTAGCAGCAGTGTTTATTAAACTTAATAACAACAGAGTTATTAGCAAAATAAACATTATAAACATCATCCATTATTTTCGAAACCGAAATCAAATTCCTTCTAATAGAAGGTGCATAGAGAACATCTTTCAAAACTAAAACTCTATCACTACTAAACGAAACTCTAATATCTCCTAATGCTAAAGTTGGTGCTGGCTCGCCATTGGCTTGAAAAAAGAAGATTTTATTCTCACTTAGCCGCCGCATTTCCTGAAACCCTTGCAAAGTAGTGCATATATGATTAGTGGCTCCTGAATCTACACACCAAAATATGGTAGAGACAACCGCTAAACAAGTTTCAATGACATTTAAATTTGAATTACCTTGCTTATTAAAATTTTCAAGATAGGCAGGGCATTGTTTTTTGTGATGCTCAGGTTGCTTGCAATGATAGTACTTTCCTTTAGGTTTTTTCACACCAGCCGCACCTCCGGGTGCCAAGACCTTTTGAGCCTTCTTCTTTTTCTTACAATCTTTCGACTTAGAAACTGAAGCTTTCTCAACATTGAGTACCATAACAGGAGCTTGCTGTTTGATAATAGATTCTGCTGCTGGCAACTCATTCAACAATTTTGCCAGTGACAAATCCATTTTGTTCATGTTATAGTTCAAGAAAATTTGTTGAAAACTGTCAGGCAGAGTCTGTAGGACCATCTCAACCTGAGATTCCTTATCAATTACAACTCCAAGGACCTCCAGTTCATTCAGAAGACTCATCATCTTCAGAACATGGTCCTGACCGATGATCCTTCAGCCATCTTGGTGTTCAAAAGGGCTTTCATGGCAGCCTGCTTAGCCGCACGATTTTTCTCACCGAACATCTCTTTGAGACTTTCAAGCATGTCGTAAGCAGACCCCATAGACTGATGTTGATGTTGCAAAACATTCGCCATAGAGGCAAGAATGTAACACCGCGCCATCTCATCAGCCTTGACTCATTTGTCATAGGCCTTAACCTGATCATCAGTAGCATTTTCAGGTTTTTCTGGGAACTCATCAGTGATTACAAATTTGTAACCTTCAGCAGTTAGGACAATATCAAGGTTTCTTTTCCAGTCAACATAACTCGGTCCTTCTAACTTGTTTTGGTTCATAATTGAGATAAGTGGGTTGAATGAAGACATAGTTAATCTGAGAGATATTCACATTAAATAGATCATTAGTTATGTATTTAGAATAATTAAATTCAAAACAGCACATTACACATATAATCATGCTCATTGAACATTTAGATTCGTTAGGGAAACTTAACTATTCATGCAAAATATATGAGTTATGTAAGATATTTACCCCATAAATTAAAACAGGACCAACTCAGATTGAGTGTAAACTGTTAATTTAAGATAGGTAAATATCACTTTTATAAACACTAGTTTCATTGACACAACATGTAACTCAGTTGGAGAGTTAACCAAGTAATCAAAATAACTAGAGGCAAAACTACAGTAATCAGCTAGAATGAACTTATCCGATGTGGAAGAAGACATATGTCAACATATAAATTCATCATATTACTGTAAAACATGATTGAAAATCATGATAATTGGACCCTACCATCACTGATTTCTTTTAAAAAAAATTCCAGAAAATAGAAAAAAGGCCAAAAACCAATCTAAACGACCCTGAATGCCCAAAAAACGACGTACATCATAAGCAAAGCTGATGTGTTTTGCAAACTGGGCCGTTTTCGATGAACCTACCAAATTTGAGGTCAATCGGAGTTCGATAGAATTTCGGAATTCCAAATTCATGATCTATTCGTAGAATTCTGTTTTTTGGCGTTTTTAAGGGTTTTAATTATTTTGAGTGGTTCAAATTACATAAAATACAGATGTATGTTAAAATATGATTTCTGAACACAAAATAATTATTTTATTATTATTTAATAAAAATTTGTTCAAGCAGAATTGTTGAATGCTTTTACGGTTCCAAACGCTATTGTTCATAATTCGTAATTAATCCATAATTTCAGAACTAACAACATTCAAAACAGACACGTTTTTATTAATATAGCACTGTGATTTTTGTGAGTTTTGCCAAACCCGCCTGCCCCGACCCATTGCCATCTATAGAACACTTGCCAACTCGTTAATAAGGTACAGAAAAGAAGTTCTAATATCTTAGACGTCAATATGGATCACTAATTAGCTACAAGCGGCACACACTATAGTAAATATTAGTTAGACCATAGTATCCTAACAGCAATAGATGACTATAACGACACAAATGCATATCTTGAGTAAAACTTGTGACCTAAGAGGAGTCCTCCCTATCCCACACCGGTGGCTTAACACAAATAGACCATCCTTATAAGAGTCAACAAGACTCAAACATACTGCCGAGCTCGATAGCACGAGCTTGTTACCCAAGCGGGGGCAACAAGGTGGTGGTAACAGCCATGATTCTCAACCCATGACGGTGAAGTGTGCCACAAATTTGGACCCTTACCCCCTTATTGTAAAATAAGGTAAGGACTGAAGAGTATCTTTGGGCCTACTGTCTTCACAGAGCAGTTGTGCCTTGCTTAACCAGTTACGCTACCAGTCCAAGCCACCACTTCTATGTCGGGGTAGTCATTGGTTGAACCATCACCTTTTTATTCTTTCTTTTTTTTATATATGAAAAAAAAAAATCACAAGAGTAGCTACTTGGGCAAATGCATGCTTTGATCCTTTCATGGTTTTTGGGAGTATCACCTTTTCTAATGTTATGTTTTACTTCCTCTTTTGTAATTTGTTTGAATCTTTTTGAAGTACGAGGGTCAAATTAATTTTTTTCAGTTCGAACTCAAATGTTGTTTTTTTAAAACTTTTGAAATAAAATGTACATATTTCGAAACTAAATAAAAAGTATAATAAGCCACAAAAATTAACAATTCAAAGTGTTTAAAAACTGTTTACAAAAAGTATGGTGAAAGAAACCTTATTACAAAAAACCTTTCTTGTTTTATCAATCAGAGGACTAATAAAGTAAATACAAGTAAGTATATTGCTATGATGAGAGTAATGTTTCCTGCTCTATGAGGATAAAATAGAGTTTTTACTGTAATTCTGTTAGTTACCTTTTGTTATCCATCAACATTTACTAGCTGAGGTAAATCGTCTGCACACGGAGAAGTCCATATTTTCTCAAATTGTCAATATCCTCCTTATGGGCAAGTATTATCTAGGAAGGTAGAGGCGGATTTAGGGCGAGTTTTATAGGTTCAATTGAATTTATTGCTTTTCGCTCGAATTATGTGTAACACCAGCAAAAGAATTTAAAATGTATGCATGCATATATATAATATATGAGTTGCTCTGATGGTAAGCACCTTCCACTTCCAGCCAAGAGGTTGTGAGTTCGAGTCACTCTAAGAGCAAGGTGGGGAGTTCTTGGAGGGAAGGATGCCGAGGGTCTATTGGAAACAGCCTCTCTATCCTAGGGTAGGGGTAAGGTCTGTGTACACACTATCCTCCTCAGATCCCACTTATGGGATTATACTGGGTTGTTGTTGTTATTGTTGCACGCATATATATAATACAGTCATATAAGTTTGACCCCTATCTTTAAATCCTGGATTCGCCTTTGTTAAGGAAGTGGTTGATTTTGCTTCAACCTAAATTTTGCAGTGTCTCCCCGAACTGCATGCACCAGCCTGAGCCCTAGAAGTTTCATTTCGTTTATCTATATTATAGAACACATGCTATACAAGTCAAGTTTAAGAAAAACTGACGTTGGAAACATAAGAGAAGCCTTTTGGTTTCCCACTTGTTTCGGATCCCCAGGGGTTTATCGCATGCACATGGAACCTAGCTAGATTTTTCGATGCAAAGCATAAATTTACTATTTACAATAAATAGTAGATATGAGGCTATAACTTCAAATACATAATGGATTTAATGTTAAAAATCAAAAAAGTTGAATCCATATAGTTTAAATTCTGAATGAATTCGCCTCTGATGGAATATTCATGAGATTGGAGTGACACTTATCTTTGGTGTCACGACCCAAAATCTTAACTCAGGTCGTGATGGCGGCCAACTGCGGGGTCAGGCAAGCCAACACTCAATTACTAAGGGTTCCTTCTTGATTGATTAAACATATCAACAAAACCAGGTTCTTAGAGTTTAAAACATTAACCGAAAGGATAACTAGCCAGTGCTAACCAAAAGCAACCATAAGTAGGCCTGAGCCAATATATATATATATATATATATATATATATATATATGTATGTATACAGATCTGTGATTCAAAACAACTACTACGTGCGTGTCAGGAACTAGTGTCACAAGTCATACGGGCATACTAACAGGATATACAAGATATAATATATACAGTCCCAGTGTTTGAAAGGAATAGACGAGAATATAGCAAAAGAAACTCCAGGGTGCTGCCGAGGATCGTCAGGGAAAGCAACTCACCGTGAAGTTAAGTACAACTATGATCAGAATCTAGCTCCGGTCTGATAACCAGATGCACCAGCCTCAGAACCTGTACAATTAAGTACAGAAGCGTAGCATGAGTACATAAATAGATATGTACCCAGTGAGTATCCCGTCTAATCTCGAAGAAGTAGTGACGAGAGGTCGACTTGACACTCACTAAGGTCCAACAGTATAATATAACAGTATATGATGAAAGCGGTAGGCATGTAAGGAAAATAAACAACAAATACATATAAGGCACAAAATCCTAGTAAGTGCTGGAAGTAAATACACAATTACTACTTCATTTTCCCCAAATATCTGTCAAATCAATGTCCGTGAAATCAGTAACAATCTAGTATGCGCATACGAGGTAAGGACAACAGGTTTGAGCCATAAAATAACAATATATGTGCATGCCGAGGGTCGAACGATCCAAACCATAAGTGTAACTTTACCATAATCATACATGCGCATTTGCCGAGGGTCGAACGACCCGAATCATAAGTGCGTCTTTCAATCCTCCGTGGCGTACGGCCCGCTCCCATGAGAGTGGGGGAAAGTCACACTCCGCTCGCGGAATATAAATTGCGAAGCGGTCACATGCACACACAATAATCCTCAACATTTGCTTTTCGATAAACAACTTCTTCCAATTACCCAATTCTATAAGATCTTAGGGAAACGATACTACATATAACATGAGTTCATAACATATAATGAATTACAGAAAAGAATGCAAGGCATGATGTGAGTCTAACTACCCGGACATATCAATAATAGTCGCTACGTACAGACTCTCATCACTTTGTGTGTACGTAGCCCTCGCAAACAACAACACATAGCATTTAGATCACCTATGGGGACAATTCCCTCTTACAAGGTTAGAAAGGAGACTCACCTCGTGTCGATTCTACTTCCCAGACCAAGAACGCGCCCGAAACTCCGAACTCTACACCCGAGGACTCGAAACTAGCCAAATGTTATACAAATACATTAATTTATGCCCGAAGTATGGAAATTCTTCTACTCAATTAGTAAATTCAACATTCTTGAAGAAATTCCGAAATTCACCCCCGGGGCCCGCATGCTCGGATTCCGAAAATTCACGAAGGAAACGCTCACCCATAACCTAAGAATCATTAATACATGATTTTTACTTGATTTCATAGCAAATTGACGTGTAATTCTCTAAATTTCCGAAATTCCTAGGTTACTACCCAGATTCTTAATTTTCACTAATTTAGTAGCTATTTTAATTGGTAATTCATGTAGTAAACAAATAATAGGGTAGAATTTACTTACCTCTTCAGTAGCTAGGTGAATTGGCCCTTCCTCAAACTCCCTAGGTCGACAATGGTGGAAAAAGATGAAGAAAAGAAAAAAAATCTCGTATTTAAAAAAAGCACACTGCCTAGCAGTGGTTCCGCACCTGCGGCTCAAGGACTGCACCTGCGGAATTGGACGAGGAGGTCTGGGCCCGCACCTGCGAGAAATGGCCTGCCCGCTAGGGGTCGCACCTGCGAGGCTGGGACCGCAGGAGCGGTCCCGCACCTGCGCCTGGGCAACCGCACCTGCGGTCACACCAGAACAGGTGCACCAGCAGCTATTTTAGCTGGTTTTTGGCCTCGTGTGGTGTTCGGGAGGCACCTGGGCCCAGCCGATCCCCTGTCCAAATACACCAACAAGTCCCAAATCATAATACGGACTCGCTCGAGCCTTCGAAACACTCAAAACCACGCTAAAACTCGAAATCACATCCCAAAACCCGTAGAATCATAATTTAAGAACTTCAAGTTCTTGAATTCGATAACAATGCGCCGAACCTACCTCTACTACTTGGAATGACACCAAATTTTGCAGGCAAGTCATAAATGACATAACGGAACTATTCCTGGTCTCGGAATTCCATTTGGACCTCGATAACACAAAAACACGTTCCATACCGAATTTTAAACTTAAGGAAAGTCTTATTTCTATATGGGGCGCCGAAACGCCCACGGGTCATTAAAAACTCATTCCGAACATACGCCCAAGCTGACATCATCATACGAAGCTACTGGAACCGTCGAAACTCGATTCCGAGGTCTTTTGCTCAAAATGTTGACCGAAGTCAAATTTGGCCCAAAGGGCCAGCCTTAAGGAACTAAGTGTTCCTATACTGCCCTAAACACTTCTGAATCCCGAACCACTCATCCCCGCAAGTCATAAATCATAATAAGCCGCTATAGGAAGTTTCATTTGGGGGAACTATGCAAAACGACCGATCGGGTCGTTACATTCTCCGCCTCTTAAACAAACATTCGTCCTCAAACGGATCTAGAATCATTCCTGAAGTGCTTAATAAATTTGGATATCTGCTCCGCATGCCCTCCTCGGACTCCCAAGTTGCCTCCTCGACTGGTTGGCCCCTCCACTGGAACTTTACGACAGAAACTCTCTTGGACCTCAACTGGCGATCCTGCCTATCAATAATAGCAACTAGCTCCTCCTCGTAGCCCAACCTCTCATCCAACTGAATAGTGCTGAAATCAACCACGTGAAAGAAGTCGGCGTGATACCTCAGGAGCATGGATACATGAAAGACCGGATGAACTCCTGATAAACTGGGAGGCAAGGCTAACTCATAAGCAACCTCCCCAACACACCTCAACACCTCAAAGGGACCTATAAACCTCGGGCTCAACTTTCCCTTCTTCCCGAACCTCATAATACCCTTCATCGGCGAGACCTTCAACACGACCTTGTCTCCATCCATTAATGATACATCACGCACCCTCTAATCCGCGTAACTCTTATGCCTGGACTGTGCTGTGCGGAGCCTCTCCTGAATCAACTTCACCCTCTCCAAAGCATCCCTCACCAGGTCGGTGCCATATAACTTAGTCTCGCCAGGCTCAAACCACCCGATAGGAGAACGACATCGCCGACCATACAAAGCCTCTAATGGAGCCATCTCGATGATGGACTAATAACTGTTATTGTAGGCAAACTCAGCCAGAGGCAAGAACTGGTCCCACTGACCTCCAAAGTCAATCACATATGCCCTGAGAATGTCCTCCAATATCTGAACTGTACGCTCCGACTGACTATCCGTATGAGGGTGAAATGCTGTGCTGAGGTCTGTCTAGGTGCCTAACCCACTATGCAATGCTCTCCAGAAATGCAAGGTGAACTGAGGACCTCGATCTGATATAATGGACACCGGCACACCGTGCAACCCGACTATCTCCTGAATGTAGATCTGGGCTAGCCTCTCAGAAGTATATGTAGTAGCCATTGGAATGAAATGCGCCGATTTGGTCAATCTATCCATAATGACCCAAACTGCGTCAACCTTCCGCAAAGTCCGAGGCAACCCAACCACGAAGTCCATGGTGATGCGCTCTCACTTCCACTCAGGAAGGGGCATCTGCTGAAGTAGGCCTCCTGGCCTCTGGTGCTCATACTTCACCTGCTAGAAATTAAGACACCTAGTCACATACTCCACAATGTCCCTCTTCATCCGCCTCCACCAGTAGTGCTGCTTCAAATCACGATACATCTTCGTAGCACCAAGATGAACAGAATACCGAGAACTGTGTGCCTCATCTAGAATCCTCTCCCTCATGCCATCAACATTAGGAGCACATAAGCGGCCCTAAATTCTCAGAACACCATCCTCGCCAATGGTAACCTCCTTGGCCCTGCCCTGAATCACTGTCTCCCGTAGCTCTGCCAAACACGGATCATCATACTGCCGAGCCTTAATCTCCCCCAATAACAAAGACTGAGCAACCGCATGTGAAAGAACTCGACGAGGCTCTGAAAGGTCTAACCTCACTAGGCTATTAGCCAAGGACTGAATGTCCAAGGCTAGAGGTCTCTCCCCTGCTGCAATGTAAGCCAAGCTACCCATACTATCTGCCTTCCTGCTCAAGGCATCTGCTACCACATTTGCCTTGCCCGGATGATAAAGAATAGTGATATCATAATCCTTCAACAACTCAAGCCATATGCGCTGCCTCAAATTAATATCCCTCTGTTAGAACAAGTG
Source organism: Nicotiana undulata (assembly GCA_005239495.1). NCBI lineage: Eukaryota > Viridiplantae > Streptophyta > Magnoliopsida > Solanales > Solanaceae > Nicotiana > Nicotiana undulata. The sequence goes on from ML277498.1 coordinate 27,762, forward strand.
TTGCAAGCTGCGGTGGTCTGTATAAACCTCACAGGACACTCCATACAAGTAGTGCCTACAAATATTAAGAGCATGAACAATCGCCGCCAACTTCAAATCGTGCACAAGGTAATTCTTCTCATGAACCTTCAGCTGGTGCGAAACATAAGCAATAACTCTCCCTTCCATCATTAACACACACCCCAAGCCAACGCGTGAACCGTCACAGTACACTGTATACATCCAAAACCGGAAGGCAATACCAAAACTGGTGCTGAAGTCAATGCCGCCTTGAGCTTCTGAAAGCTCGCCTCACACTCGTCAGACCATCGGAACGGGGCATTCTTCTGAGTTAATCTAGTCAATAGAGCTGCAATCGAGGAAAACCCCTCCACAAATCGGCGATAATAGCCTGCTAGGCCCAAAAAGCTCCTGATCTCTATAGTTGAAGTAGGACGCGACCAACTCTGAACTGCCTCAATCTTCTGAAGATAAACCTTGATACCCTCTTCGCATACCACATGCCCCAAGAATGCCACGAAATCCAACCAAAACTCACACTTGGAGAACTTAGCATATAGCTTCTGTTCCCGCAAAGTTTGGATAATAACTCTCAAATGCTGCTCGTGCTCACCCAGGCTATGTGAGTAAATCAAGATGTCATCTATGAAGACAATGACAAAGGAATCAATGTATTGCCTGAACACCCTATTCATCAAGTCCATGAATGTTGCTGGGGCATTAGTCAAGCCAAAAGACATCACCAGGAACTCATAATGGCCATATCTCGTACGAAAAGCGGTCTTCGGAACATCTGAAGCCCGAATCTTCAACTAATGATATCCCGATCTCAAATCAATCTTAGAAAACACCTTAGCCCCCTCCAACTGGTCAAACAAATCATCGATGCGCGGCAAATGATACTTGTTCTTAATGGTGACCTTGTTCAACTGGAGGTAATCAATGCACATCTGCATAGACCCATCCTTCTTCTTCACAAATAGAATTGAAGCACCCCACGGCGATACACTTGGTCTGATAATACCCTTAGCCGACAACTCCTCAAGATGCTCCTTCAACTCCTTCAGCTCCTTCGGAGCCATGCGGTACGGGGGGATAGAAATAGGTTGAGTGCCTGGAGCTACATCAATGTAGAAATCAATATCACAATCCGGAGGCATGACCGGAAGGTCTGAAGGAAATACATCAGCAAACTCTCGAACAACTGGCACTGAATCAATCGTCGGAGACTCGGCGGTGGTGTCCCGCACATAAGCAAGATAGGCCAGACAACCCTTCTCAGCCATATGTCGAACCTTCAGGAATGAAATAACCCGGCTGGATGCACTAACTGAGGAACCTCTCCACTCCATCCTAGGCGACTCAGGCATGGCTAAAGTAACTGTCTTGGCATGGCAATCTAGCACGGCATGATAAGGAGATAGCTAATCCATGCCAAGAATAACCTTAAAATCAACCATGTCGAGCAATAGAAGATCCGCTCTGGTCTCGAACCCATAGAATGTAATCACACAAGACTGATAGACCCGGTCTACCACCACAGAATTGCCCACAGGAGTGGACCCATATATAGGAGAACCCAAGGACTCACGAGGAACATCCAGAAAAATAAGCAAATAATGCTGAAACATATGAATAGGTGGATCCTGGATCAAATAATACTGAAGCTTCTCTACCACATACTGAGATGATACATGTGATCACGGCGTCTGAGGCCACTACATCTGATCTGGCCGGAATGGCATAGAATCTAGCTGGAGTGCCGGAAGAATGAGCTTCACCAGAGTGAACAGGAGCTGACTGACCTCCCCTGACTGGCCTCCACCTCTAGGACGACCCCTGCCGACATGTCCTCCACCTCCAGGTGGCCGGACTACTGGTGCTGGACCCATCGGCTGATAACCCTGTTGCACTGCCTTGCCCCGAAACCTGGGACAATGTCTCCTCATATGACCTGGATCCACACACTCGTAACAACCTCCAGGTGCCATAGTCTGCTGCCCTAAAGAGGAACCCTGAATGGTCGGAGGGCGATGTGAACCCTCTAGCATAGCACTGAAGTAGGAACTAGGGGATCTCTGATGACTGGAATACCCGCCAGGTGAACTCTGAATAGCTGGAGGGCGGTAGGAATGCTCTGGCATTGCACCGAAATAAGGCCTCGCTGGAACACCTCGGGGAGGTGGTGGAGGTGCTGAATATGAAGGCATGCTGGGCTGACTACCGCTAAAATGACCTATTCCCCTAACTGGGGCACCTCTAAAGCCCCCGGAGAATCTAACCCTCTTGTCCTGCTGCCCCTACTCCCTGCTCCTCAACCGATACCCCTCGATCCTGCGAGCAATCTCTACCACTAGCTGATAAGGAGTACCCATCTCCACCTCTCGGGCCATGATGGCCCTAATACCTGGATTCAACCCAGCCACAAATCTCCGCACTCTCTCGGCATCAGTAGGTAGTATCATGAGTGCATGACGAGACAACTCTGAAAATCTGGCATCATAGTCTGTCACGGATATCTGGCCCTGCTCTAGATACTCAAACGGATACCGCAACTCTTCCCTCTCAGAGGGTGGGATATATCTGTCCAGAAACATCTGCGTGAACTGCTCCCAAGTGACAGGAGCAGAATCTGCTAGCCTGCTGAGAATGTATGACTGCCACCACCTGCGAGCTCTGCCCTCTAACTGAAAGGTCGTGAAATCCACTCCATGGGACTCCAATATCCTCATATTGTGCAGTCTGTCCCTGCACCTATCCACAAAATCATGGGCATCCTCGCCTCGCTCACCCCCGAAGACTGGAGGGTGAAATCGAGTCCATCTGTCCAATAACTTCTTGCGGATCGCCGTCCGCAGCTGGTCTGGGCTCAGGTGCTGCTGCTACAGGCTGGACCCCACCCACGGGCAGTGTACCCGGGGTATGATGTAATGTTGTTGTCTGACCTGCAGCCTGGGCAGTAGGGGTCAGAACCCGCACTCCCGCCTAAGAAGTGGCAGGATCTGCTGCAAATAAACCAGCCTGGGACATAGTGTCCATAAATCTCATCATACGACCCATGATCTCCTGGAAGCCTGGCGCCATCATGAATTCCACTGGAGCAGGATCTGCTGGAGGCACCTCGAACTGATCCTCTATGATAGGATCCTCTGGTGGTGTAACTGGAATAGCTCTAGGACGCCCTCGTCCCCTCCCTCGGGCCGGTGCCCACCCCCAGCCTCTACCACGGCCTCTGACGGCGGGGGTAGTGGCATCTCTCGGGTCAGGAACATCGGAAGCACGCGTCCTCACCATTTGTGAGAGAATAGAAGGGTGAGTTTTAGTAAACCAACGACTGCACGATAGAATACGAATAAAGAGAGACTTCTTAACACCCTATAGCCTCCCGAAAATAAATACAAACGTCTCCGTACCGATCTGCAGGACTCTACTAGGTTTGCCCGTGACTTGTGAGACCTACGTGAACCTAGAGCTCTGATACCATGTTGTCACGATCCAAAATCCTAAACTCAGGTCGTGATGGCGCCCAACTACGGGGTCAGGCAAGCCAACACTCAATTACTAAGGGTTCCTTCTTGATTGATTAAACATATCAACAAAACCAGGTTCTTAGAGTTTAAAACCTTAACCGAAAGGATAACTAGCCAGTGCTAACCAAAAGCACCATAAGTAGGCCTGAGCCAATATATATATGAATACAGATCCTTGATTCAAAACAACTACTACGTGTGTTCCAGGAACTAGTGTCACAAGTCATACGGGCATACTAACAGGATATACAAGATATAATATATACAGTCCCAATATCTAAAAGGAATAGACGAGATTATAGCAAAAGAAACTCCAAGGTGCTGTCGATGATCTTCAGGGAAAGCTGCTCACCGTGAAGTCAGGTCCAACTATGATCAGAATCTAGCTCCGGTCTGATAACCAGATGCACCAGCCCCAGAACCTGTACAATTAAGTACAGAAGCGTAACATGAGTACATAAATAGATATGTACCCAGTGAGTATCCTGTCTAATCTCGAAGAAGTAGTGACGAGAGGTCGACTTGACACTCACTAAGGTTCAACAGTATAATATAACAGTATATGATGAAAGTGGTAGGCATGTAAGGAAAATAAACGGCAAATACATATAAGGCACAAATTCCAAGTAAGTGCTAGAAGTAAATACACAATTACTACTTCATTTTCCCCAAAAAATCTATCAAATCAATGTCCGTGAAATCAGTAACAATCTAGCATGCGCATACGGGGTAAGGACAACAGGTTTGAGCCATAAAATAACCATATATGTGCACTGTCGAGGGTCGAACGGCCCGAACCATAAGTGCAACTTTACCATAATCATACCTGCTCACTGCAGAGGGTCGAATGTCCAGAACCATAAGTGCGTCTTTCAATCCGCCGTGGCGTACGACCCGCTCCCATGAGAGTGGGGGAAAGTCACACTCCGCTCGCGGAATATAAATTGCGAAGCGGTCACATGCACATACAATAATCCTCAACATTTGCTTTTCCATAAACAACTTCTTCCAATTACCCAATTCTATAAGATCTCAGGGAAACGATACTACATATAAAATGAGTTCATAACATATAATGCATTACAGGAAATAATACAAGGCATGATGTGAGTCTAACTACCCGGACATATCAATAATAGCCACTACGTACGGACTCTCGTCACTTTGTGTGTACGTAGCCCCCGCAAACAACAACACATACATTTAGATCGCCTATGGGGACAATTCCCTCTTACAAGGTTAGAAAGGAGACTCACCTGTTGTCGATTATACTTCCCGGACCAAGAACGCGCCCGAAATTCCAAACTCTACACCCGAGGACTCGAAACTAGCAAAATGTTATACAAATACATCAATTTATGCCTGAAGTATGGAAATTCTCCTACTCAATTAGTAAATTCAACATTCTTGAAGAAATTCCGAAATTCACCCCCGGGCCTGCACGCTCGGATTCCGAAAATTCACGAAGGAAACGCTCACCCATAACCTAAGGATCGTTAATACACGGGTTTTACCTGATTTCATTGCAAATTGACGTGTAATTCTCTAAATTTCCGAAATTCCTAGGTTACTACCCAGATTCTTAATTTTCACTAATTTAGTAGCTAGTTTAATTAGTAATTCATGTATTAAACAAATACTAGGGTAGAATTTACTTACCTCTTCAGTAGCTAGGTGAATTGGCCCTTCCTCAAACTCCCTAGGTCGACAATGGTGGAAAAAGATGAAGAAAAGGAACAAAATCCCGTATTTAAAAGAAGCACACTGCCTAATAGTGGTTCTGCACCTGCGGCTCAAGGACCGCACCTGCGAGCCAAGGCTCGCACCTGCGGAATCTAACGAGGAGACCTGGGCCCGCACCTGCGGCTCCGCTCCTGCAGAACTTTGTCCACACCTGCGAGAAATGGCCTGCCCGCTAGGGGTCGCACCTGCGAGGCTGGGACCGCAGGAGCAGTCCCGCACCTGCGCCTGGGCAACCGCACCTGCGGTCACACCAGAACAGGTGCACCAACAACTATTTTAGCTGGTTTTTGACCTCGTGTGGTGTCCGGGAGGCACCTGGACCCACCCGAGCCCCCGTCCAAATACACCAACAAGTTCCAAATCATAATACGGACTCGCTCGAGCCTTCGGAACACTCAAAACCACGCTAAAACTCAAAATCACATCCCAAAACCCCTAGAATCATAACTTAAGAACTTCAAGTTCTTGAATTCGATAACAATGCGCCGAACCGACCTATACTACTCGGAATGACACCAAATTTCGCAGGCAAGTCATAAATGACATAACGGAACTGTTTCCGGTCTTGGAATTCCATTCGGACCTCCATAATACAAAAACACGTTCCATACCAAATTTCAAACTTAAGGAAAGTCTTATTTCTATATGGGGCGCCGAAACGCTCCTAGGTCATCAAAAACTGATTCCGAACATATGCCCAAGTCCGACATCATCATACGAAGCTACTGGAACCGTCGAAACTCGATTATGAGGTCGTTTGCTCAAAATATTGACTGAAGTCAAAATTGGCCAAAAGGGCCAGCCTTAAGGAACTAGGTGTTCCTATGCTGCCCTAAACACTTCTGAATCCCGAACCACTCATCCCCGCAAGTCTTAAATCATAATAAGCCGCTATGAAAAGTTTTTTTTGGGGGAACGGGGTCCGATAACGCAAAATGACCGGTCGGGTCGTTACATTTGACATTTGAGTGATTTATGTATTATCTTCTGGTTTCTAAGCAGGCATATAGAACGAAGGTGTATGGGGAATTCCTTGTGTCGTGCATACTTCTTTTGTATTATTTCTCATCCACTGAATCGGTATCCGTTATGGGGTCCGACTAATCCAGATTCGTGCCTATGTGTGTGCACGTGTATAGATACATTCTTAGTTCAAAATAAGGTATAGAAAACAAATATATTAATTTCTTAGACGTCAAATGTAGATCGCTAATAGCTACAAGCCCCAAATGCTATGAGTAAATATTAGGCCTCAGTATCCTAACAATAACGGATGACTATAACCACACAAATACATATCTTGAGTGAAACTAATTGTGATTTAAAAGGAGTCCTCCCTACCCCACACCGGAGGTTTAACACAAATAGACCTTTCTTATAAGAGTCGACAAGACATAAACTAAACGCCGAGCTCGGTAGCGCGAGCTTGTGACCCAAGCGGGGACAATAAGGTAGTTAGAACAGCCATAGTTCGCAACCCTTGACTTGTGAAGGATTGCCGCAATTGGACCCTTACCTTGTCTATTGGCACAAGGTAAGGACTCAATAGACCTAATGGGCTCGCTGGCTTTACAGAGCAGCGCTACCCTACTGGTCAGTTACGCAATCAGTCCAAGCCACCACTTCGCTGGCGGGTAGTCATTGGTTGGACAATCACCTTTTTACTCCCTTTTTGTAATTTGTTTGAACTTTTTCCGAAATATGAGGATCTAATTGATTTATTTTCAGTTTCAATTTGACATAGATTTTTCAGAAGTTTAGAAATAAAATTAACATATTTAGAAAATTTCTGAAAAAGTATTATAAGTTACAAAGTTAACTATTCGAAATTTTCAAAAATTATTTACAAAAAAATGATGCAAGAAATCTTTTTCGACTCCCCAAATAATAAAATGTTCATTCTTTTTAAAACGGGATAAGATCAGTTTTTATGAGTTTTACTTTATTAAAAAATGGTGTAAAAATTAATTGTACAACTAAGATACTAATAAAATAATTACACGTAAATTGTGATGATGAATAAATGATATATGGTAATTAACTTGTTATAACAGGTAAAATTTCACTAATCTGCACTATATTAAAAGCACGACGACCTTTAGCGAAATTTCGTTCGTCTTTTTAGCCTTTTAAAATAGAAATAGAGTCACACCAGACAAAATAGTCATTTCATCATTTTCCTAATATTTTAGCATTTTAAAGTATTGAATATTGATTCGTTCTTATTTAAATTAATACGTAAAAGTCCTAATATGTAGGACTTTAAAATCAATAAATTTTACCTTATGGAAATTCTTTCCTTATTTGATTTGTAATATAACTATAATGTTTTTATTTTTCTTAATAGTCCAACTTAAAATTAATTAACAATCGCCAACGATTACATGTCGAAGTGTAATGTGCGCGAGAGGCCAATAATTAGGTTCTTGGTTGTATTGTATATGTAACGACCCGACCATTCGTTTTGAGTATTTGCACTTCGCTCGGTAGTTTACGGGAATTAGTAACTTTGTATGATGCATTATGACTTATGTGAATCATCGGTTTTGGGTTTTCAAGTTATTCAGAATCAGTTTGGAAGAATGAATTTCATTGTTGAAGCTTTAAGTTGAAAGAGTTGACCTAGTTTGACTTTTTGTGAATTTGAACCAGGAACGGAGTTTTAATGGTTCCGTTAGGTCTGGGTGGTGATTTTGGACTCGGGCGTATGCCTGAATTTGCATTTAGATGTTTCTGGAAGGTTTCGACACAAGTTGGCGAAAATTAGAAATTTGAAGGTTTGGAAAATTCATAAGTTTGAACAGAAGTTAACTTTGAGGATATCGGATTCGGATTGTGGTTACGGGAATTTGAATAGCTTCTTCATGTCATTTGGGACTTGTGTTCAAAGTTTGGGTTCATTCCGGGATGATTTGATATGTTTCGGCGCGAGTTCTGGAAATTGGAAGTTCAAAGTTCATAGATTTCGATGTGAGGTGTGATTCGTCGTTTCGATGTTTTTATGTGTGTTTTGAGGCCTTGAATAGGTTCGTGTTATGTTATGTGACTTGTTGGCATGTTCGGACGGGGTCCCGAGGGGCTCGGGTGAGTTTTCGGCGAGGTTCGGAGCATTTTGGAGATTTTGGCTAAGGCTAGTGGTTGGCGGTTCTGGTGTGACCGCACCTGCGGCTGGTTTGCGCAGGTGCGATGGTTGCAGAAGCGACTAAGGGGTTGAAGAAACGGAAATATTGCTGGGAGCAGGGGTTCGCAGAAGCATAGATTTGCTTCGCATCTGCAAAGGCGTGGATGCGGTGGGTTGACCGCAAATGCAGTTTGTAGCGCAAAAGCGATATTTGGGCACGTACCTGCGAGTGCGCATATGCGGGTATTTTACCGCAGGTGCGAAGGCAGGCCTCCAGTGCTTCTCTGCAAAAGCGTGTTCTTGGTCGCAAAAGCGATGCCACAGAAGCGACTAATGTGTCGCAGGTGCAGAAGTGCTGGGCAGAGTGATAAATACAAGGGTTCGCGATTTTGTCTTCACTTTTACATTTCCAAGAGAGGATTGAGGCGATTTTTGAGCAATTTGCATCACAAGGATTTGGGGTAAGTGTTCTACACTTGGTTTTGATCTTATTCCATGAATCTATCCCCATTTTTGGCAATTGGATTGTGGATTTAAAGAGAAAAATTGGGGGTTTTCGCCTAGAGTTACATAATATGAATTTTTGAGTTTTGAACATCGATTTAGAGTCAGAATTGAGTGAAATTTGTATGGTTGGACTCGTAATTGAATAGGTTGTCAGATTTTGTGAGTTTTGTTGGGTTCCAAGGTGCGGGCCCGGGGTGGGATTTTTGCCCGATTTTGGGTTTTGATTTAAGATTGATCTTTTCTGATTCAGATTGGTTCCCTTAGCCTTGTTTGATGCATTTGAGTTATTTTTGGTTAGTTTAGAGCCGTTCGGAGGTCCGAACGCGCGTGATGGCATATTTGCTGCATCGCTTGGCTTAGTCGGCATTGGTATTGACTCTTTCGAGGTAAGTAACTCTTCTAAACATAGTATTGAGGGTATGAAATCCCGAAATATGTATTATGTGATTGGTATTGAGGTGACACACATGCTAGGTGACGGGCGTGTGGGTGTGCACCAAGTGATATGGGACTCTGTTGTTCCCATGGCACTGTATAGTAGTCCTATTTTGTTAATATCCGTGTCTTCACCATGCGATAAAGTAAATGAGCTGTCAATCATGCTAAATATCATGTTTAGATGCCGATACTGTTGAGACCTATAGTAGTCATTTCTTGCTGTCATTTCACAGATTTCATTGATATTTTGTACTTAGTCATATTCATTCATTCATATCATATCTCACTAACAGTTGTTATATATTGATACATCATATCATTGTTGTCAGGCTAGTTTCATGACATTGTGAGCCCGTGATTGAGACTAGAGATATTGATGACTGAGTGAGGCCGGGGGCCTGTTTGTGAGGACATTGATACTATAGCATGTGAGTCGTCCGTGCAGCACGTGAGTTGTCCATGCGAATCCAGATATTCATACTACAGCACTGTAACGACCCGGTCGGTCATTCCAAGAGTTTATCCCCATTTCCCCCATTTCTATCTATTGTGTGTTGTTCAGCTCATTTATGTTGTGTTGGGTCGGTTGGGTCGGGTTCGGAGTGATTGTGGAGAGAAATGAGACACTTAGTCTCTTAAGTTGGCCTAATAGTTGGAAAAGTTAACCGGGAGTTGACTTATAGGTAAATGACCCTGGAATGTTGATTTTATGGATCGAATAGCTTCGTCAGTTGATTTGGGACTTAGGAGTGTGTTCGGAATGTTATTTTGAGGTCTAGAGTAGAATTGGGCTTAAATTGGCGAAATTGAGTTTTTGGCGATTTCCGGTCAACAGTGGAAAATTAGCTATCGGGGTCGGAATGGAATTCTAGGAGTTGGAACATGTTCGTAGTGTCATTTTGGATGTGTGTGCAAATTTTCAGGTCAATCAGACGTGTTTTGGGCGGTATCGGCATCATTGGCGAAATTTAGAAGTTTCTAAGTTCCTAGGCTTGAATCCAAGGTGAATTTGGTGTTTTGGCATTGTTTTGAGTGTTTTGAAGGCTCGACTAAGTTTGAATAAGGTTATGGGATGTGTTGGAATGTTTGGTTGAGGCCCCGAGGGCCTCGGTTGAGTTTCGGGTGGTTAACGGATCATTTCGGACTTGGAAAGATTGCAGATTTTGCTGGTTTCAGTTGCAGGAAAATTTGTTCATCGTATTCGCGGAGGGTGTTTCGCGTTCGCGAAGAGTGTTTTGGTGATGGTGGATTTTTTTTCTATGCGCTCGCGAAGGAGAGGACGCGAACGCGAAGGTTTAGGCAGCATGTGCATCGCGGATGCGTGAGTAGGGTCGCATTCGCGTAGAGGTGTGAAGCAGTGGGGACCCCCCAGGTTCTTGGTCTATGTGTTCGCGAGTGGGGTCCGCGTTCGCGGAGGTGTGAGTTGGTAACCCTTCGTATTCGCGAAGCTGTGGACGCGTTCGCGATGGGAAAATTTTGGAGCGGGTGAGATTAGCCTACGCGAACGCAAGAGGTTGGTCGCGTTCGCGTAGAAGGAATAGCTGGGCAGTTAGATTATATTTTAAAAACCGAGGGTTTAAGTCCATTATCACAAAAACCATTAGAGAGCTCGGGAGAAGGTGACATTTGAGGAGATTTTCAGTGGAGTAATTGGGGTAAGTATTCTTCACTCATATTTTGTTTAATCCCATGATTTAGTCTTGAGTTTCATCATTTAATTTGAGAAATTAGAGTGGAAATTGGGGAAAATGGAAGAAAAATTTGGTAACTCTTTTGAGGATTTGAATGGGCATTCGAGGTCCGATTATGATGTTCTTGGTATGTATAGACTCGTGGGAGGATAAGGATTCTAGTTTTGTAATTTTTATCGAATTCCGAGACGTGGGCCCGGGGATCAGGTTTTGCCAATTTCGGGATTTTTGGTTAATTTTGATAATTTTCGAATGGGTTTTGTTCCCTAGCATATATTGATGATATTAATCTGGTTTTGGTTAGATTCGGATCAATTGGGGGCCGATTCGAGAGGTAAATAATGACTGTAAATCTTGTCCTGAGGGTATGAAACCCCGGACTCTTCATTGTATCACTCATTTGGAGTGGCGCACATGCTAGATGACGAGTGTGTGGCGTGCAATGTTGGGGGATTGTGACCTGGTCCGTCCCGAAGCAACTATTAAGTTGCGTATTTGAGTATATATCATATGATATTCATGTTTTAAAGATTTATTACTATGTTTATGGCGGAATGCCGTATTTGGGCCTCGTGCCATGTGTTTGGACCCTTTGGGGGCTTTTTACTGCTATTCCTCACTGTGTTGACTTATGATTTACACTTAGTCATACTATGTTGAACTGATTTCGAAACTTAGTCTTATTTATGCTATTTTGTGATATAAAATGATATTTTGGGTCGAGTACCCCGTTTTACTGATAGCCCAAGCGGCTTTTCGAGAGGTTTCTGACTGAGTGAGGCCGAGGGCCTATGTTGTGAGGATATTATAGGATCGGCCTGCGCGCCGCAACATGTTATACTATTTATGATGACTGAGTGAGGCCGAGTGCCTGATTTGTGAGGAGATGATATGGGATCGGGCTGCACGCCGCATAATGTTATTGATAGGCCGAGTGCCAGAGTGATTGATGCCATGATTTGGCTTGTTATAGCGCTTGGGCTGAAGGAGCCCCTCCGGAGTCTGTACACCCCCAATGAGCGCAGGTACCTGCTGAGTGCGAGCGACGAGTGCCGAGTGACGAGTGATTGGGAGGCATGAGTGGCTGTGAGGTTGCCCGAGGGGCTGATTATGAGTGATTGTTAGGCATGCCGAGGGACTGATTCTTAGTGATGTTTTGCCCGAGGGGCGGTGTATTATTCATATTTTTTCCCGAGTGGCTACTTATGATTCATATCATTTTACACTAAACTTTTTAGACATTTTATTGAAACTGTTGGAAATTACACTTTTCAAAGGATTTTCACTGAAATTGGCTTAAGCGTGATGATCTAACCTATACACTGTTGGAAAGAAAGACTGTGCTTATTATGAATTGGTGACTTGATTTTATATGTTTCTTACCGCTCAGACCTTATTTACTTTCATTACTACTGAGTTGGCGTACTCACATTACTCCATGCACCTTGTGTGCAGATTCAGGTGCTAGGCAGAGTGAGTTGTCTATCTGTTCCAGAGACTTCTCGGAGATTTGCGAGGTAGCTGCACGCGCCCGCAACCGTGCTTTCTCCTTCTTACTATTATAGTATTTATTTTCCAGACTTGTGTTGTTTTTTGATGCTCATGACTAGTGACTCCGGGATTTTGGGTTGTATCTATTATTCAGTATATCTTAGGCTGTTTAAAAATGCTTAAATGAACTTTTATGAATTATCGATTTAGAAATGATATAAAGGAAATGATTTTGTATGTTTTGAGTATTGAATTGGCTGGCCTAGTATCGCGATAGGCGCCATCACGGTCGGGGTAGTTTTGGGGTCGTGACAAGCACATGAGTTGTCCGTGCAGCCCGTGAGTTGTCTTTGCAGCACGTGAGTTGTCCGTGCAGCACGTGAGTTGTTCGTACGGATTACAACGCTTGGGCTGTAGGAGCCCCTCCGGAGTCTATACATCCCCAGTGAGCGCAATAGATTATATATATGTGGATCCGGCTACACGATGCAATAATTATTATGCAACGCTGAGTGATTTAGTGTGCTGAGTGTTGAGCATAGTGAGAGAGGATGCAAGATAGTGAGATTGAGTACTTTCTGAGAGTGTAAGTACATGATTCATCTCTGAGGTACATGGCATTTGCATGCACACATGACATACAGGCATAGAGATGCATTTTTCTCATGTTATACGGTATCACGTCATTCATGTCTTATTATACACATTGATATGTGGGCATAGAGAGGTATTTTATACTTGTTATCTGGAAAGAAAATGAAATATTTTTATTTATTGTGGAAAGGATATTTGAAATATTACAGTTTTCAAACTTACTCGTATTTTTGGCATTTCGGTAAAAGATTTGGGTTTTCACTGAGATACTTGAAAAGCATGACCAATTTCTGGAATTGTGAACGAGCTAAGCATTTTTACTTTTGAGATACCTATTTTATACTTGTATTATGTTGTTACGAACTGTTAGTGAGATATTGGTACTGAACCTGACCTAATGTTAGCTCGTCACTGCTCTCAACCTAAGGTTAGGTCTGTTACTTACTGAGTACATGGGGTCGGTTGTACTCATATTATACTTCTGCACCTATGTTGGTTGTTGATATTGTTGTGTTCGATGGGGAGATGGATTGAAGATTTACCTGCATCCCGGTTGTGGTTGCCCCTTGTTCATGGTAGCATAAGGTCTATAAAACTCTGTTTATGTACTTTTCAAACAGACTATATATTTATTCATTTCAGTTTTGTAAACTTTATTCTTAGAAGCTCATGATTTGTACTACCAGTCCTTGGGAAATGTATAAAATTCAGTAAATTACTTTCGTTTAATTGTGTTGTTAATATTATTGAAATTGTAAAATTATTAGTTGACTTACCTAGTAGGTTGGGTTAGGTACCATCACGACTAGTGATTTTGGGGTCGTGACAGTATACCAACGTTTCCACCTAATTACAATTAGTCTACGTGTAAGGCACCGGGAAGTTGGGTTAAAACAAAAATGGTTCACATATAATAATAATAATAATAATAATAATAATAATAATAATAATAATAATAATAATAATAATAATAATAATAATAATAATAATAATAATAATAAAATTAATTTAACTATTTTTTTAACTTTTATGAAAAATTTGAACTATTTTAAAGTGAATATTTTCGATCAATT